>QEOT01002101.1:8171-21019 GCA_003123785.1 Pterocarya stenoptera
TTTTTAATTGTACAGGAATTGAAGGCACAGGGTTTGAATATCATATATGAACATCAGTTGTATGAACATTAGTTTTTGGAATTTATTTGGTTCTTTGATGTTCCTATTATGTGTTGCACAACAAAGTGCCTAAAATGAAGAAAGATTAAAAAAACCTTAATGCACATGAACAACACCTACAAGGTGATTGACACAGTATTCCATAGTCTCTAAAAGCGGATCTTTTACAAAATCTCATTCACAAAATAGAAAGTATTACATAGTCTTGCATTACACAATATCTCAATCACAAAATTTAAGAGACAAATGAATGTTTGATACTGTTTAGTACAATATAAGCCTAATACAATGCACTAGTGCTTTCTACAATGGTGGGAATGATTATGGAGGAAGACCTTTTTGACTAGGGCTACCATTTGCTCTAAAATGGCTGAAAATGAGCAAGTTGATTATAATGGATGGTCCCCAATACATGCACAAATATAGTCGTGCACACCTATTTTTCACCCTTTTTCTTCAAAGATCAACATACTCATTTTCGTATGAATTTATCCTCGTTGTTCTAAACTTATAGTTCTCTCTTCAAGACTTTATCCTCCCTTTTCTGAACTTGAAGCTCTCTCTTCAAGACTTCATCATTCCTTAGTGAACATGAAGCTCTCTCTCCAAGGTTTCTTTCGTTTGCGAGTTCAACTTCTCTCTCCAAAGCTCATCGATAATAGCAGATGATTGTGAAGATGTCATACTTAACTAAAACAACCACCAGAGTCCCAGACCTCTTCATGATATGGACCAAATTTTTATAAGATGCCAATTGTTGAAAATAGATAGCACATAGCAATTATGGTTAGTATTCTGGGTTTGTACAGATAACCATTACATGTGGTTGGTCGTTTGAATGTTAAAATTAATTGAGATGGTTTGTGAATAGTAAAAAATAATATTTTTAGAATAATATTTTTTAATATTATTATTTTTTTTAGATTTGAAAAAGTTGAATTGTCTATATTTTGTGTGAAAATTTGAAAAGTTATTTTGAGATTTGAAAAAGTTGAATTATTTATTATATTTTATGTAGGAATTGAAAAAATTATAATGATAAAAATGAGATGAGTTGAGGTAGTTTGTGAATTCAAACCACCCTCAATGATCCATCTTCTTTTTTATTTTTATTTTTTTTTTTATTTTTATCATATGCCTATAATGGGACAATCGTTTGGGACATCTCACTCCCTTCTATTGTACTAGGTACATAGGTATAGGAGGAGCACATTTAACTCGTTCACATGTTCTTAGTGAAAAATAATGCTATTCTTAGGCCGGTTTTGAAATCACACACTACACACTTGCGATGTGGCAAATCCGGTTTAAAAAATTATCCGGTTTAAATTGGGAATCCCTAACCCGGTTTAGTGAATTATCCCATTGTTTTGCGATTGGGGTTCACTAGGAAAATCGATTAACTTTCTCGTCTATTTATGAAATATGCTTTTCTTTTCGGGGCAAGCATCCATTGCTTCATCAATAATTCTTTAGGACTTGAGTGATCACTTGAGTATAAGATTCAAAACCCAAATCCACCTCCTTTGCATGGAAAAGAAGATATTAGAGTTGAGGCAGTGGAAGAAGATTGGACAGGCATGCCACGCATGGACAGTGTTCTAATCGTTCAGTCGTGCAGAATTGATTCTATTCTGTTATTCTCTCTGTTTTTTCTTTTTTTGAGTATGTATGAAGATAATGCGAAGATCTTTTGTGCTGCGTATCAGAAACATGTTGAAGAATTGATAAATCAAGGTATGAGCATCTATAAACTGAGAGAAAGGAAGGCCATGTAGCAAAAGCAAATTTCTCCAGAAACCAGGGAGAGATGACAACTCCAACACTTGAGCCTCTTCAAAAACCAGAGAGAAAGGAAGGCCATGTTCCTAGGAATCATGGCACTCTATAACAACTCTGTCAGAGGGAGGGAATTTCAATAAACAAATCCGATCGAAATAAATTAGCAATATCAAAAGATCAGTTGGATGACAATAAATCTCCATATATTAGAGAGATATAATTCTTGAAATTTAACTTTAAATTAATGACACCTGTTGTCTTAGGATGGCCTAATTTCAGAAGCAGGAGGTTAATTCATTGACCCAGCAAAGAAGTGTCAAAGACAACTAATTAGGCGAACCTGTATCGGTTTTGCTTCACAAAATGCAACCTTAAGGGTGGAATTGTTGGCTATGGGAGCAACCATCCCAAAACACAGATCAAATTCTCAGCAGATAACATTACAGGAAAAACAAATCACATCCAGTGTAGGTAGAAATTGCGTCGAAAATAAATTCATGTATACAGAAGAGTGTTCTATGTTCCCTGATGTTAGGTTGCATCCCAAGTTGACACAAGGTAAAGTAAAAGCATATCATATATCATCCAGATATTATTCAACTCCTTCAAATAAACAGACTAGCTCATTTGAAGATACATAAACCATACTACCACATTATTTGGTTCAACTCACACAAACATAACCATTCCAACCCTACAGCTTTGAAGCAGCATCCTTATCCAAAAACCAAGTCAACTTCCCTTCAGGTGAAACCATTTGAACAGGAAGCTTAACTGAATTTTGACTCTTTCCTAAAGCTATTTGCACTGCTCCAGATTCACCGGCACCAGTTATCACGAGGGCAACGTATGCAGACGAGTTGATCACTGGAAAGGTAAAAGTAATTCTCTCTGGAGGTGGTTTTGGAGAGTCCTTAATGAAGGTGACCCATTTCTCATTTTCTTTGAGCAGAGGATGGCCTGGGAATAAAGAAGCCACATGTCCATCTGGACCCATACCCAGCAGCATGAGATCGAACTTTGGGAATCCACTAGCTTCAGATAAAGGTATCACGTTTCTATTGACCAAATTTTTTAGACATGCCTCATAATCATCTGCTGCACCCTCAGCAGACAGCTTATCATTGATTGCGTAGACATTACCAGGGAGAATTGGTACCTGTCAAGAAAATAACAGGGTTAAACTCACTAAAGACCATCACAAGAGGAATAACCATGGACAGCAAAAGGAAAATTGATAATAATAATTCAATTAAAGATTGAAACTACCTTCTAACTACACGTGACCCAGAATATGTTTTGATACAAATCAAGAATAACCATCTGGAATTAGAATTTATAAATTATTCAGAAAATAGGCAAGACATCTCCTGCCATTCAACAACACCCAAATCTTGTATTTTTCCTGCACCTAAACGAATCATAATTGAACTCAACAAAGTCATAAACAAACTATGCTCTCCTAAATTTGTTTTGTAAGATAATTTTGTCTTTCTAACCATCCGGACCCCAAGTTCTCTTTTGACCTTACTATTGTCCTTGCAATCCCTTCTACCAAGTGGTGCTGCCATTAGGCAATAACACAGTGAAACGATTTCCAAATAAACTGAGGGCAATATTCAACATAAGACAGTGAGGTATCGCAAACAGCAGCAAAATCAAAAATGCCAGCAAGTCTTGGTAAAAATGAAATCAGAACATATTCCACAATCGTACCTTGGAAAGAAACCCATCATTAGCAAGCTTATAATTACTGTCATCGTGATCCTTTGGTACTACTCTTTCATCTAGCCAAAAGATATGCCATTTCGACCATTCAATTGAATCAATGTATGGGGGTTCCAGGAGCTTCCTGAAATCTCAATGTCAAGCAATTACCAAAACGATTCCTCATTTATCGAGAAGCTCATACAACTGATCTATTACCCTGCAATTGGCTGCTAATGAAACCATGTAACGGGAAAGGAGAGATCATTTTAACTTGTGTATAGAACACTGTTTAAGAAAAACCCAAAAAACAAAAAACTCACCTCAACCAGGTAAAACTAAAGATTGGACTCGGAAAATGGAGATTTTTGCATCAACTTCATTTGGTCCATAACAATCAATAACCCATGACACAGTTTTCTTTTTTTCTTCCTTTCCCACATTTTTCTTTTTTTCTTCCTTTCCCAAATTCTCTTCACAACCAGATAGACCACTAAACCCATACCCAAAAACTAAAAGCAGATCGTCCACACGAGTGATCATGTCTGTAATGACGACCATAGTTACAAACCTAAATTTCCATCTTCTTTCCATTTCCTCACAGATTGCCATCAGTAACAGTAAAGTAAAATCGGTACAAGAAACAAAACCCCTTGGGGTGTTGTTACCTGAGGGACTTGATGAGAGACCCACCGGACAAAACGACGGAAAAAGCCCCTCTTTCTTTGCAAAACTGATTAGACAGATTGGCCGTGTACTTAGCCAGAGAAACAGCTTGATCCTCCTCCGTATCCAACACCTCAACGTTCTTCTTATCAGTTGATGGCGTCGCCATTGAAGCCTTCGATTGAAAGCAACCCAACTTTTTCTTCTCACCAACCAGAGAAGCTCCCTTCTGAACTGAAAGCGTGGCGGGGGATTGTTTTTGTGGATCTGCCTTACGGATGATGAGGGCGAGGGAAAGATGCTGGGAGGAGGGCCATGCGCATGCGGGGATTTTATAAGAGTTTGGGAGCTGCGACTGGGAGTTTGCTTGTTGGGTTTCGGCCCCGTTCGGACATTGAAAAGAATTTCATCGCATCAAATTTTATCTTCTCTCGTATTACAAATTTTTTAAATTTTTGTACGGCATATAATAAATAATTTAATTTTTTTAATTATAAAATAATAATAATATTAAAAAATAATATTATAATAATATTTTTTAATTTTTTATTTTCATCTAAAAATATTTTATTTATCTCATTGTCTAAAGTACAGTCGTTACGTTTGGATGTTAGATTAAATTGAGTTCTTTATAAATAATATTGAGTTGAGATTTGTGGAATTCACTTAAAATGAATTTAAAGTATATTTAAATATTAAAATAAATTTAAATATATTTATAAAAAAATATAAAATAATTGAATTCTACTATTAAACAATATTGTTCATCTGACACTTAGATTATGTTTGGAGGATGAGATGAGAATTTTATGTTTTGTTTTAAAGTTTAAAATATTACTTTTTAATTTTGAGATTTGAAAAAATTGAATTAAAATTTGAAAAAATTATATTGAAATTTAAAAAAATTGAATTATTTATTATATTTTATATGGAGATTTGAAAAAGTGTAAAGATGAGATTAGATGAAGATGAAAATTTTAAATAAAACTTCTTTTCCAAACATAATCTAAATCCACTTCCGATGCCAAACGTGCATAAATTGTCGCACTTGCAGCCAAAATAGTTTCATGGATTTGTCAAATGGATCAGTTAATAATCTGAAATTTGAACTTTGTCACGTGTGGGAAGTTAATAATCTCATCTTTGAACGGCAAGAAAATGACATGCATTTGTTTAAAGTAATTTAAAAGTAAAATCCACTCAGCTGAGTTGTGCATCGAACGAGACGCTTCCGGGAGAATGCGGATGCTTGAGATAGTGTGCTTGGGTGACTTTGGCATAGGCATCTATGCTGGGCAGCACTGAGAAAGATCACTGAAGTAAGTTTAGTCATATCTTACCTTTTATTTTTCTGGATAATGCTAGAATTGCAAATACTACATATTTTATTTGACAAAAAAATAAAAATGAAGTCTATTGTTAAATAAAAAATTTCCACGACTTCCTATTATTTACATAATTTATACACACTATATTTTTTTATTTTTTCTTTTATTAAATATTTATTATATGAATAATGAATAGAAAATTTAAAATAGCT
This sequence comes from Pterocarya stenoptera, assembly GCA_003123785.1. Classification (NCBI taxonomy): domain Eukaryota; kingdom Viridiplantae; phylum Streptophyta; class Magnoliopsida; order Fagales; family Juglandaceae; genus Pterocarya; species Pterocarya stenoptera. The sequence continues at coordinate 13,927 of QEOT01002101.1, forward strand.
TAAAAAGAATAAAATCAAAATATTAAAAAATTAAAAAAAAATTAAAAAAATGTGTAGTGAATGTTGTGTAACAAAACTCATTGTTCAAAAAATAAATTTTTTATGTGAATTTTTAATTTATTTATTTTTAATTTTCAAAATAAATATGCGAGACTTGAAAACCTTAACACTGTAAATATCATTTTATTTTATTTTTTTTAAAAAGAATTTAACTTGAGAGTTTTGATTGATCCAATAAATTGGTCCCAGTATGACCTCAGTTTATTTGGCTATCATTTTGATTCTTGAATTAAGCATCTCACAAAATATGTTCATTTTCCTTAAGAATCTAGCAATATCTTTGTCCATGACATTAAGATAATGACCCCCCGCATTTCACTTGAAATTAGTGAGGATGGCTTGTTATGTGCTTGATTTTTACAAATTTAGATTTTTTAGAGTTCTTATTCGAAATCTAGAGTCTAGAGGGAAAGAGAGACACTTAAAATGATTCTTATAATATTTATTATTGAGTACTTAATATGGTCGAGAAATTCATTTGGATAACCATAAAACATGTAGATCCAGTTTATGTACGTATCTCTCATCCACGATATACCCTAGAGTTTGGATATAAAGTCTAAAAAAAACATTCACTTTAAAACACACATTTATTAAGGTCTATTGAACAAACAACTTCTGGAATTGATTTAGAGAGTACTAGCAACCTAGCTAAAGATGGATGACCAAGTCTACAATGCCAAAGATGAAGTTTGGAGTCTATCACAGAGTTAATATTTGGCAGATTAGAAAAACTATCAACAGCATTAGCCTGTGGTTGTTGTAGTAGATATAGACCAGCAATTCTTCTACCCTTCCCAATCATCCTCCATGGGGTAAGGCCTTGAATATAGCACTCATTAGCCATAAAAATGAAGCAACATTTATGATGATTTGTTAATTTGGTGACAGAAATCAGATTATAAGAAAAAGAAGGTACACAAAGTACATCCTTTAGAATTAAGTTTTCAGATACTTGAACACTACCAATATGTGTAACTCGAGCGCTGTCACCATTTGGAAGTTTCACAAACGAATTGACCTTTTGAGTAATATGTGTAAAGAAATCAATAGAATGGATTATGTGGTCTGTGGCCCCTGTATCTATGATCTAGGTGGTTTGATTGAATTTGTTTGGAATACTGAGAATAAAAAGGCATGTACGTGATGAGTTTATACCTGCTGAAGAAGTTAATAGGTTTGGGTTTGAGGAAACAATTGCTGCTTAATGATTGGTATTGGATGTTTGATTGTTGTGGATTAAAGCAAGTAGTTGCTGACATTCTTCTTAAGAGAAAGGCAGTGAATTTGTTGAATCAAAAGGAGTACTCGCAAGTTGAGCCATGACATGATTTGCTGTAGAAAACTTTCCTCTCTGTTGCTTATAGTTTGGGGGATAGCCATGAATCTTGTAGCACTTATCCACTGTATGGTTGGTCATTCCACAGTGAGTGCATAACAATTTTTCTTTTCTGCCTTGCTGCCTCACAAAATTCTATCTTGGATTCTCTGGTTTCTTGCTCAAGAAAGCTGCTGTTTGCATGGTAGTGATTCTTGAAGATCCAATTTCTTGCTGTTTTTCTTCTTGAATGATTAAAGAAAACACTTTTGTGATTGTTGGCATTGGATCAAGAATCAGAATCTGACCTCTAATGTGTGAAAAATTGTCATTCAATCACATAAGAAATTGAATAACATGTTGCCTATGTTGATATTCTATAAAGAATTTGCTCCACAACGACAAGATTTCAAAGCTCCACATGTACAGTTTGGAATCTGGTTGTAGTTAAGAAGTTCATCCCATAGACATTTAAATTTTCTGTAGAAAACACTACAGACATTTGATCTTCTGAGAATGAAGCCAATTCTTTTTGTAATTGAAAGATCCGTGGTCCATTTCCTTGAGAAAATTGATTCTTCAATTCTTCCCACATCTCTTTAGCAGTAGTAGCATAGATGATTGTTCCAGCAATGTCCTTCGATACAGTATTTAGAATCCAGGATAAGATCATACTGTTGCACCTCTCCCACGTCTCATATGAAGAACTGGAACTAAGAGGTTGACTTATTGTTCCATTGATAAATCCCATCTTATTCTTTGCTTTCAATGCAATTTGCATTGATCTACTCCATGTATTGTAATTATCCCCTGTGAGGACTTGAGAAACCAAAACAGATCCAGTCGAATCACTATTCTGCATGTGGTAAGGATTCGCTGATTGATCAGAGTTAACAGCTTGAACAGGATTCGAGTTTAGCACCTCATCTCCCATCGCAGCAGTAACAGAAGGATGAAACCCTAAATTTTCTTCATTGATACCATGTTGCAAATAGAAAACTGATACACGAAAAACTGAAAGGAATATAACTCATTTATTATCAAAACGTACTCTGCCTCTTACATGCACCTCTGCTTTTATACAAGTAAGTGAAGGACTTTAAAACATTCGGCCGAATCTCTTTAAATGTGAAGGACTTTAATACCTTCCATATTTTCATCATCATTGATCTTACCACCTCTTTGCTAATTTGCCTTTCTGAATACAGGTTACCCACCAGAAAAAGCTTCCCTTTTTGAGCCACCTCCTCCAAATTGCCCAGATCAAGATCAATCGATGGCAGTTCCTCATCATTTAATGTGAACTAGTCCAGTATTCAGTTAGTTCCTCCATTATACTCCCCTCAATTCAGAAAATGGGGAAAATACTTTTACATCTTACTTGTGACAGTAAGCCATAAAGCTCAAAAAACTCCACATTTTCCTTTTATATAAGAGACATAAGAGGAGACTCGTGCAACTCGAAAATCAAAATCTGAGAGTGATTGTTATTCCTTATAGAGTTCTTTTATCTAGAAGCAGGCATGGATGATACATTATTCATGTTGTTGGTGTGACAATATTTAATTTGTAATATTTGAAATTTTAGTTTTTTGTATAAATAAATTATGTCATATCAACAGTGTAGAAGATATGTTCTTGACACTGACTTGTAAATATATATATTTTTTATAAAAATTGTTTTGTTTTCTCATTAAAATCTAGGAAAATGATTGGTTTAAAATTTTTAAAAATTACAATAGGAAATTGTTTGGAATAAAGTTGAAAATTCTTTATTTTTTATTTTTCGAAAAAATAATAGATGCTAGCCAAACACAGCCTAGTCGTACTCCGGAATAGCATAATCCATCAAACAAAGTGCACTTTATCCCTGCTTCGGACTAGCATAATCCATATAGCAAACAGAACCCGCGACAACAGAAACCCTAATCTGCGCGGCTGCGCCCCCCGTCCCCATATAAACAACCTCATAGCAAAACCCTCGTAGCCCCAGAGCGTAGCAGACAGAGACGGCCCAAGAAAATGCAGATCTTCGTGAAAACCTTAACTGGGAAGACTATCACCCTCGAGGTCGAATCCAGCGACACCATCGACAATGTTAAGGCCAAGATTCAGGACAAGGAAGGTACCTTACGCCTTCATTTTCTCTTTCAAGGACTCGGTTCCCTATCGGATCGAACTGGTTGTTGTTGTTGTCCTTCTTCTTCTTCTTTTTTTAATTTTATAGCTTGTTAATTTCTCAGGTATTCCGCCGGACCAGCAGAGGCTGATCTTTGCAGGGAAGCAGCTAGAGGATGGCCGTACCCTCGCAGATTACAACATCCAGAAAGGTTAGTTCATTTCTCGGGCGTGTATGATTAGATTAATGCAAGAACGAAAAAGAGGGAAAGAGAACGAAAGCGATTGTTGTAATATTACTTATGAAAAAACGTAATTGAACTATGTAACGATGCGAGCCTAGAAGAAAAGCCAGATGGATTTGAAGTAGGGGCTGCAATGTATTTTGTTTCCGTTTATGTTAGAGTTAATTAACTTGATGAGGTGATGGATAGAGCTTACATCTGATGAAGGAAATCTTCGGATGCTTTTAATTTAGAAATATTCAGATTTTTCTAGTTGAAGCTCCTCTTAGGAAGTTTATATAACCAAGGGAATGGTGAAACTGGTGGTGGATTAATATGATGTCTTCTGTTTTATAATTTCATGAGATATCATTCCGAAGCAAATTCCTTTCCAACTAGTTGTAATGTGAATGATTATGTTATGTGATCGATTTCTAAATCTTCTGTTTTCATTTTTTTTTAATTCAATTTAAATGATCTTGTGCAGAGTCAACTCTTCATCTTGTTCTGAGGCTTCGAGGTGGCATTATTGAACCATCTCTGATGGCATTGGCCAGGAAATACAACCAGGAAAAAATGATCTGCCGCAAGTATGTTTATCATTTGTTTGTTATTTTATTAAGAAGTCAAGACTGATTTAGCTTTATATTTTTATAATCATAGTTGGCAATGATTTCTTTCTATTTGGCAATCAGGGCTATTCTTAACCTGTTGGAATTAGTGACGAAAACCTCATTATTGAATAATTGTAATGATCTTGTCCTAAGCCTTGACTGTTGAAGTATGTTTAATAGATATTAAGATTGGTTGTGTTTTAAACTAGTCTCAGTAAACGGATTTGTGAATACATGTCACTTGATGGTCAGAATTATGTGCTTAAAAGCTGTTCTTGCATGGTTTCCAGAAATTTTCCTCATAAGAAAAAGGGTGCTGCTATCAGCCCCCATGAGTTTGCCCCCTCAAACTTACCACTAGTACAAATTGTACTTTTTATTTTTTTTATTTTTCTTTTAAACATTTTTTAAACATCTTTAAACATTTTTTAAAAATAAAAAAAATACACCACTTTACTAATAGTCACTTTCTTAACCATTAATTAAAAATAATAAAATATAATAAAATACCCGAGCAGTAACTTTGAGGAGGCAAACTTATGGGGGCCAAGTATCATTTTCCCAAGAAAAAAAAGCCAAGTTTTCCTCCTAACAATGAATTTGTACATGGTTATGGTGCTTCATGGCTTGTTGAAAAAAAAAGAGTAATTGATTATGGCTTCATGGTGAAATGACTACAGCACTTTATGCCATGTTAACTTTGTAATGCCTTTTGTTTTACTTGGAACTTGTTGATTCTTGACTGTTCACCAAATGCAGTTTTGCCGTTCTTTTCTCCATTTTCTTTGTCTATGATTGATGCTGTATACATGCAATTGATCTCACTATGCCCTTAATTTTAACACGTCAATTTTATGCTTTTATGCACCTGTACGTCTAGAAGTTATCAGGTTCTATGCGTTAATTTTTGAAAATGAATTGTCGTGATCAAATGTTTTCAGCTTCTTTTCTAGGGCAACAAAAATCCCTATTTTAATGCTTGCACAAACCATGTAATTACTTGGTTTTTTAAATGCTTGATGCTGTGCTGTTTGTCTTGCTCCCATGTGTTATGCGATACATTTATTTCTTAATTTTTTAAATCCAATTTTGCAGATGTTATGCACGATTGCACCCACGTGCTGTCAACTGCAGGAAAAAGAAGTGTGGACACAGCAACCAGGTATAGCAGTTATTTTGCATTCTCTCTCTCCCCCCCCCTTCTCTCTCTCTCTCTCTCATATAATTTTAAAAAAAAAACTAAGAAAATGTTCCATACTACTTGAACTGCAGCTGAGGCCAAAGAAGAAGATCAAGTAGAGTAGTGGGTGTGAGGAAAAATTGCTAACCATTGTAGTGGATCGCTGGATGTCTTATATGAACGATGGTAGCTTCAATCAGTTCGCTAGTAGAACTCTAGAAATCAGACATGTAGTACAGTGTTACTTAATATGCCAACTTTTTGGGCGTTGAATTTGAATATGCCTTGACGTTTTTGAGTCATTTTTTTGGTGTTGAAATCAAACCTATGCTTTTGTTTAGTTTTATGTCGGTTCTGTTGCTTAATTATGTGTGTTTGGTCCTTGAGCTCTTCAATTTTGAGGCGTTGGAATGAAAGACTGTCCGACTGTGCAAGGACTGATTTTATGGGAATCTTGAGTCGTCAATCCTCTTAATTTGAATCTCTCTAGTAAAAGGGCATGTCCCCTAATTTGAAGTTTGTCGCTGGATGAATCTTTTTGAGTCACGTTGTGCTCCAAGTACAAGGCTCACGGCGACTTAGAGCACTAGCAATGGATTCTTTATCTTCATATTTATCTTGAAATTTAAAGAATCTCCCTTTAAAAAGTCTACATTGGATTCTTTATCTCTATAATTTTAGATAACTATAACCGGTGAACTATCTATTCTTCATATATTATTTTTAATATTATTTCTCTCTCCGTCCGAATGGCTTTCCTCTCTCTCTCTCTCTCAGTTCAGAAAACTTTTCTCTTTTTCGTTTCTTGTACTCTCTGCTCCCGTATTTTAGAAATTTATTGGACTCGGAGTTGGCTCTCTTTGAGTTGGACGGTCTATTGAAATTATTGGACTTGGTAGTAGAATTTGATTTGAATTTATTAGACTATTCAGATTAATAGTAGATCATCTACATGCATAAAATAGACGCATCCAGATTTATAGGAAAAAAAATATAAAATAATAAATATTTTAATATTATTTGGTTTAAATATACATAAATTAATGTGAGAGTTTTTTTTCATTTTTAAAATCATTCTTTAAAAGAGATAATTTTAAAGATAAAGATAAAGAAACTATTATTAATGCTCTTACGACTGTTTCTTTTTAAACTTTTGAAGGACACTATTTAAAACAAAAAAAAAAAACAAAAATATTAAAGAAAAAAAGAACGTCTATTTGACATAACTTTACTACTAGGAAAAAGCTACCCTGCCATCCTGAGCTTTACCGTTCATTTTGACCGCTTTACGTGACCGAACTAGGTGGGTGCACGTAGTTAGTTTATTAAAAGAAAAAGAGTTTTGCTATGTGCAACTGCCAATGCAGAACCGATGCGTAATCACTTGCGTAATCGAGTGATGTGGTAATTTGCCACATTAGCATTTGACAGAAAGTATAATAATAATAAGAGTAATTCTAGAAACCCCGCTCCCTGTCCCGCTGCTTCCGTCCCGCTTGACCTGGATGCCCACGTGGCATCTTTTTAATATTAATTAATTAATTTAACTAAAATTTAAAAAAAAAAAAAAAAAAAAAAA
>QEOT01002101.1:28150-63907 GCA_003123785.1 Pterocarya stenoptera
TTTTTTTTTTTTTTTTTTTTTTTAATTTTAGTTAAATTAATTAATTAATATTAAAAAGATGCCACGTGGGCATCCAGGTCAAGCGGGACGGAAGCAGCGGGACAGGGAGCGGGGTTTCTAGAATTACTCTAATAATAAAACAATGAAAACTGAGGAAAGGAAAAGTCCTTCGTCTTCCAGCATAGAGCTCCTTCGTATTCCCCAAGCACAGAGAAGCCAAATCTCCTTTACCCTTCATCTTCCCGAAGCACAGATCAGAAGTATTGCATCATAGCGCTACTTAAAATCATCTTTCACCCGTTCAAGAAACACGAAAGGCACACTCCTCCCAACCGACTCATCCACAACAAGAAGAAAAACTGCATGCCCAATGAAACGAGTTCAGCTACACACGTTGCAACCAGAACTAAAATCAAATTGGCTAAAAGAACTAAAAGATGAAAGAGCTAATTGGTGAAAGCAAAGCAATCGGTAGCTAATTTTAAAGAACTAACCCAAGGCTTTTTTTTTTATTTCTATTCTTAGGAAATGTCATCAAATTTAATAAATTGACGATTCCAATTCTAAAATTTCAAAAAGTCTATTCAAATGAGCTTGGCACTGCCATTTTGACTTGGTTGAGATGGATTTTTAATTTTCTCGACATGCAAACATATGATAAGGGAGACAGGAAACATATGGAAGAAAAAAGCTTAGGAAAGGAAGAAAGGAAAAAAACTTAGAAGGAGAAGGAAGAAGACGATGGAATGAGAAGAGAGTAACGATGGTGCATGTAAAAATGGGAACAACTGAGATCAAAATCTTCACTTGCTGCACTTGAGTAATAGTGCACAATCTCCATCGGCCTTCTTCTGTATGAGCCCCGTTGTGGATTTCGATGCAAGCTCTGTCCAGAGCCTGATATTTTTGTGTGTGGTCATTACAGCAGACAAAATTATAAGAGAGAGAAGAAACGAAATAGAGAGAGAAGGAGAGAGAAATTAAAGTTTTTATTAAATGGGCGCCGGTTGTACGCCGGTTGCATTAGGCGGTTACAAGAAGTATTTCTGAAAGAGAAAAGCTAATTTGCCGCACAAACTTTACCGTCCAATTTGACCGCTCTGTAGAAAAAAACAATAATAATAATTTTTTTTACTTAATAATTAAGGAAATAATTTTTAGTATATTAATGTATTTTTTATATTTTTTAAAATTATTTAAAAATGATAAAAAAAATGTAGATAAAAAAATTGAATAAAAATAAAACACTAACTTTGCACTAACGGTCACTTGCAGTGCAAGCGGCACGCTAGCTTTACTCTTATTAAAAAAGAGCTACACAGTTTAGTGTCCAAAAAACTCTACGCACGTTGCAGGACCCCTCATCCCTCCAGCCTCTTTCCCTCCCTCCCGACGCCATATCTTTCTCACCTCTTTGTCTCTAGTGTAAGAAGCTCACTAGATAGTTGATTGTCTGATCTATTAAATTTGATATTTGATGCTTCCTCTGCCCGCTTAAGCAAGTATTTGTCTAAGTGGTGAATTTGGCTCTCTTGTCGAGTTTAAGAGATCGAGCATTTGATGCCCTTGAACGTACAATCAAATACCAAGGTTCAATAGCGCTAGCAACTTCTTGCCTAGTGGTTCTTAGATTTGTTGAGCCTTTTGATTTCGAAACTTGAAGAACTGGTAATTTCTTCATTTGGAATTTACTGGGCACTACTTCATATACCATATAAGGGGTTATAGAGGGCGTCAAAATGGAAGGCTCCGAAAGGAGTTTAGAGTTTTTCTTTTTGATGCTGAGTTTTTTATTTTTTAATAAATCAATGTTGCCACGTGGCTTAACTACATCAAACGGGAAAAACGAGCTGTAACGCTCAGGCGGTCTAGTAGCGTTATCCTATTATTTATCGTCTCTATACATTTTATTTATTTTAATTATTTTTAGTTTTTTTCTTCTTAAACTAATTATTTTTACTCATTATGTATATATCGTATATTTGATAAGAGAAAAAAAATAAAAAAATCTTGTAATGTGTTATGGGAGAACGATGGGAAGAAAGTTTTTTTCAAAGGATACAAAAGCCAAAAAGGAAAGATAAAAAAGGTAATTCAAAATTTGTTTAAACTTTTTACCATTTCCATGTTTTACGGTTTTTTTTTATATATAAATTGTAATAAATTAAAAATAGAGGTACTAGAAGAGGCCATTAAAGTGCTCGTACAAATTTGAACTGGGTCAATGAATCAAGCATTCGGCTCTAATCCTCGTTGCTTTACACAAAGTCGGGGGGATAGAGTTGAGCGGTTTGCTATTAGCCAACACGTGTGGCTTATGCTCTGCTTTGTCGCTCGAGCATGTTGTAGATTAATAGTTGATCTGACTTCTTTTATTTATTTATTTATTTATATATATATCTAAAAGAAAAAGTCAAGAAGAATATATTAGAAAAATATTTGGCCTATACATAATCTTATACAAAAAAATTTATAACAAGCATGGCTTAGGTTGAACAGTCATATACATTATAACACAAATAATTATTTAGTCTGACGGATCACATCAATCACATTAATTTGTTAATTTCTTTGTCTAAGATTTAAATATTGACCAAACACATCTTATAATATTATAACTTTTCATGTTTTATAAATGAAAGTAATAATACCATAACTAGAAAGAGAGAGAAATAGTATGGCCTCGTTTAGATTGAAAGATGAGGTAAGTTGAGATATTTTTGAAAATTTTGTGTGTTTGGATTGAAAGTGAGATGATATGGTTTTAAGTTGTTTGAGAGGAGATAAATGTAGGTCTCACAAATGATTGCATAGTATTTATAATAATTTTGTTTTATTTATAAATATAAATAATTTTTTAAATTACATATCCAATTTTTTTTAAAATATAATTCATAATAATATTATAAGATGACAATATTTTTATAAAATCAAATTATAAAAAAATATTATTAACTCAAATTGTTAACATAAAAATAAAAATATAAAAAAATATTATTAACTCAAAATATTTATATCAAATTTTTATAAAATCTTGTGTTAATAATAAAAAATATTCATATTTTTATTTAACTTTAATTTGATTTTATCTCAAATTTTTATTTAACGAAATCGACATTATGATCACGTAGGGAGCCTTTCTCTTTCATCTGAAAATGAGTTTTATCTTGCATGCATCTGCAAAAGCAAAATTAGATTAAAAAGTGAAAAGCATAATACCTCTTTTATCATTAGTGAACTCATATGAAAACATCTCTGAAAATGAAGTAATAGCTATTTGAATTGAAGATAACTTTACCGTACGAGACATCGAGATGTCATCTCTCAATCCAAACCATGGCCAAGTCTTTTTCTTATATGTATAAATTAATGTCAAGTTGTTTAGTAAATGAACAAATTCGGATTGGAGTTTTGGTCAAGAATAATTCTTCTTATGATCCATTATTCTTGATTTCACACCTCATACTTTATGAAAAATACTCTATATTTTATAAAAAAAATTATTAGATATGAGAGTGAATAGTGACTAATATAGTAAAACCTTTTGGTCAAACTGATGTAAACGACTTGTTGAGTAGTTTTCTTTCTTAACAAACCTAACCTAGACTGGATTGGAAGTCTAGAAAGGAGAGATAGGCGTAGCATGTTCTTTCAGGATTTGAAGGTTTGTCTAGCTTTGAAAAATTATAATAATATTTGTTTTGGGACGGCAAGATTAATTTTTATAATATCCATCTTTTATAAAACATGTATAAAAAATCAACCCTTAAACATTTGACATCTGAGCTCTCGTTGCAATAGTCAAAAGCAAACTCACATTTTGGCTAATATAGGGCATGAGTTTGCCTTTGCCTGTTTCATTTAAATTCAACCCCACATTGAATTATTCATTTACTCTTTCTATAATAATAAAATATTTTTAATTTAATATTTTTAATAATTTTCTTATTTAATTTTTTTTGTTACATTTTATAGTTCTACCAATTATATATTAATTAATAATCATAATTAAACTTGCTTGGAAAGGGAAAGTAGAGAGAAAAAGAAAAGGAAACTTGCTTGGAAACGGAAAATAGAGAGAAATGCTGTGGGGAAATTGAGAGAACGACCAGCAAGAAATCAAGGGTAAAACAAGAAACCGCCTTGTAAAAGGCTGAAGAGAGAGAGTGTTCTGGAGGAAGAAAATATTAAAAAAAAAAAGAAAGGCTTTGATCGAGCTATAGTTCTCAGGAAAATATGACTGAAGGCTTGGTTTTACTCAAAGTAGGACTGTTCATCCAGGTTCCGGCCTGGAAATCCAAGTATACCAGGACCGGATCCCGAGTTTCAAGCCCGGGCCGAAACCCGGACTGGGATAACCCATCAAACTCGAGCCGAAACCCAGATGAATCCGAGGTTCTGGGTTCCAGTTCTAGGTTGAACCCCTTTTTTCCTTCTTTCTTTCTTTCTTTCTTTCTTCAATCTGTTTCATGTTGTCTGCGTAAAATACTATCAAAGTAGGGTAATGTGGACTCGAAAGTGGACAGTCTAATGAATACACTCATAGCCTTTCTATCAAAGCAGAAGGGAGATTTGAATCGGCGAGTGGAGGCATTCATCAAGAAGTTTAAAGAGGAAATGAGGTTGTAGAGAGAGGAACCCTTGAATCAGTACCATGAGATGATACGCCGCGGTGCCCACTAGAAACTTTGCTAGAAAACAACCAGTTCAATGTATGTAGAAGGTGTCTTTTTCTTTTTATTTTTTGGTTTTCTAGGCAATTTGGTAGAATGATAATTTGCCGACCTAATGCTATTGAGACTTCGATGCGATTTGAAGAGAGGCTTGTAAAGGCAAAAATTATAAATTTGTTGATTTCCAAAAAACAAAAAAATAAAAATAAAAAATATGTGTATCGGGTTGTAAAACCAGGTTCTGGATTTAAAACCCAGTACCAGAGCCGGGTGTACCCAAGTTTTGCATCTCGAGTTCTGGACTGGATCGGAAAAAAACCTGACCCAGATGAACAGTCCTAACTCAAAATTCCTATTCCACTAACTTGTCTAATCCAATGTGATATATTTTTATGTTTTATTAGCCATTTGTATCAATTTATTTACATTTGCCTATTCTGTTAAGAATGTTGTTAGGGGCGAAGCTAATGCACGAGCTGTTTGTTCCCATATATAAATAAAACATATTAGGTTAATCACAAAGAGATCTAATAAAAATAAACTTTGCAAACTGATTCAGCTTTAATAGATGGGTCGTTCTATGGTGACCGATGGTCTACTGATGAATAACCGATTGTTTTATTATTTTTTCTTTTTTTTTTCTTAAATATTAAGAAATATTTTTCTTAATGTTTAATTTTAAAAAAAATCAATTCAATACATTTCTTAACATTTAAGAAAACAAAAAAACAAAAAATAAAAATGCACCTATTGCTGCAAATATGCGGTAGAACATCGGTCTACCTAGCATTTCTCTAAAAAATATATCAAATTATAAAATTGTTTTTATTATAAGTAAATATAATGTATTACATTTAATCACAACAATTTTAAAGTTTTATGGGTTGATGATTCTTTCTTAATTCACGACAAGAATGAGTATTGTTTTAATGATTGCGATTGACTAGAAGTGCAAAGGACTTCCTCGTGTGTGTGTATATATATATATATTTATATATATACTAGGTCGGGAGCAACGTGCTTTGCACGTTGCCTAATTAAGTGAAACAATTTTTTTTATAAAAATGATATGGTTTAAAAATAAAGATTAATAAATGAAAACAAAAACTAAATTTTAATAAATATAAAAAAATATAATAATGAAATAAAAGAGGCCAGTCCTTTTCGGTCTTGTTTAGTACCGCAGAGGACAATTGTTGGGCTTGTATTTCTATTGATCAATGAATAAGATAAAACTGTTTAGTACGGTGAACATTGAACTTGAGAAAAAGTGTAAAATCTAATAATATTCTTTCACAAGATTTTCTGAGAAAGTATGAGCTCTCTAAAAAAACAATTTAAATCATTATCATGTAAATTAATTAGGGATGCACAACCCGATTGCTAACAAATAGAGGTACATGAAAAAATCAAATGAACTCAGATAAAAAATCCAAAGCATCGTTGAACTATATCTAATTCACAAGCTACACATTTAAAATTAAAAACACAACAATTTCTATTAATGTAACAAAAAAAATAAAAAAGAAAGATAAAAAGCATTTATTTTTTTATACCGAAAGAAATATCTGCCATAAACAGATCAGAACAAAACAACATGAAGAAATCAACCTCATCGTAGCTACCGCAGCCATTGCACCTTAGGAAAACAAAAAAAAACCCATAGCACCGTAGTTGAAAGCCAATCACCAGAGTTAGAGCACACGGCATCAACCCAAGCATGCATGCCCTTCTGCGTCCAAGAGCTGCCACAATGATCAACTTCCTCAGCCATTGGTCAACGCCAAATAGCATCCACCGTAGCCCATTTTTCCTCCACCGACAACCACCGTCGCTAGCCACCCTGCCTCCTCCACGGTCAAGCAAACACTAAAGGTACCTCTGTTTGAAAACTGAGCAGTTTCTCTTTTCTGCTTGCCGCCGTTCGACTCAACCTAGCTGAACAAAGCCGCGGTCAACATCCATCTAGACCACTACCGCGTGCATCCTTCACCTCATGTTTGGCCATTGCCGCACCATCACCTCAGCCCAGCATCTGTCATAACCTCCCACGGTACAGCTTTCTCTTTGTTCATCCTTGGGTAAGTGCTGCCGCCGCACATTAGATGATCTCCCTCTCCGTTTTCTCTCTCTCTCACTCTCTCTCTATCTCAGCTTCACCACCCCGCACGATGCCACCATCGCCGATCTTGGTTTGACAGCCTCGAGTGGCAGTCGCATGACCTGCTTCTCTCACATGATGGACTTTATTTTTGCGGGTAAGCTGCATTCAAATACTTCTACATGAGCTGCATTTCCTAAACACTCGGTGACAATCCACCCAAAAAGAAGATGCAGAGAAGAGAAAGAGAGAGAAGAAGAGAGATGACCCATAGATGAAGCCAAAAAGAAGATGCAAATAAGAGATATAGAGAAGAAGAAGAAGAGAGAGAAAAAGAAAAGAGTTACTTTTAGAGTGAAAAAGGTTAATTGTTTTAAACTATTTTTTTTTCTTCCTTGACCAATACTGCTTTCTTGGCTTAGAGCATGCAGGTTTCCGTTTCTATGTATGTGTTTTATAAAAGCGGTCTTGAAGAAATAAAAAAAGAAGCAAGCTAGTCTGTTGCTCTGTCTCGCAGATATGGCATGCTTTAATGGCCAGCGACTTTGCTCGCAACCCAAGATGCAGTGCATAAAGATGTAGTGTAGAAAAATGAGGATATTCGGCAACTCTGGTGGTATGCTTGAATAATGATCGTATAATTTCAACCCCAAAGTAAGAATCCTTAGGCCACTGGTCTACACAGCTGGGCGGGAAGAGACGAGAGGAGAAGAAGAAAAGTGATCAGAAAAAAGAAAGAACGTGAGAGTGAGAGAGAGACGGGAAAAAGCAGAAGACAATTACGACATAACACCGAAAAAGATTGAAAGAGAAATGAAAAAAAAAAACTAAAGCTGCACAACGACAAAAAGATAAAAAGCACACCTGCACCAAGAGATAAAAAGTTATCACTTAAACGGACACGATGACAAAAAGGCACAATAATACACGGACTCAACACAGAAGGACAACGAAAACACTGTTCATTACTGTTCATTCGAGATAGCGGCTTATATAATAGAGAAAGATATATATATACATACACACTAGCAGTGTGGCTATGTGCGAGGCACACTTGCCCTATATTACTATAAAATAAATTGTTTTAAAATATAAACATCCAATGTAGAAGAAGAAAATTTAATGATAAGGTCTACAAGGATAATATAGCTCATTCAAGTTAGAAGCTACTAATTCAAACAGCAATAAGTTTAAAAAGTTTTAGGGATTATGCATCTAGAGGTGGTGTGTTCTCCTCATTCAGACCATTTATGGAGAGAACACTGAAGATTTTGTGATGCTACTTTTGGAGTTGATCTATGTTTGCACCAGTTATATGATCCATTTTTTGTTTAAACATAATGTTATAATGTTTTGGATATACGGCAAATGTTTTTACATGAAATGAATTTAGAGTTTAAACATGGTTATCAAAAATTTAGGAGCATGTTCATGGAAACGAACGAGGGACAGCAAAAACACAGCTAATATTCGGTCGACGTAGTACTGTGCGAAGAAGAAATGAATAGAAGTGGAGAGAAATCGGTCAGGCATGAACACTAATAAGGGGCAAAAGTGTAATAGTATTCAATAAATTAACAGGGCAACAACGGAAAGTAAAACACAAAAACAGGGGTAGAAATGTAAATATAGCAGCTGACAGAAGTCCACACGCGGAAAGCAAAATAGAAAAGCAAGTAGAAAACTATAATTAGACCCAATCATCAGGGGCATTGATGGAAAAACAATTGTCAATTATAAATCACTATTGATTCCTGTTCATATCAGATAGATGCTTTTAAGATATAAGAGAGAGATATATATATATATATATATATATAAAATGAGAACTCAAAATCCTAATTCTAGATCTTGAAATCGCAACAAATTTGGTTGTATCTAAAGACATAGTACTATCAAAAGAGGTTATTGACAAGCGTTTTTCCTTATTTTTTGCTCTGTCTAGCGAAATCTGTGTCAAAGTTGTGTAGATTCTGATATTAGCTGTCAAGAATATATAATATAGACTTTAAATTGTTTCACAATATATCAATAATATCATCTTCTTCAAGTATTGATCATAATTTTCTTTTTCCAAAAAGAAAAGAGAAAAATTGGACATCGATGTACATTGAATATATAGTAGTTGAAGAGCAAATGCCTCAATGAGTTGCATTTTGTGGACTACTTTCTAATTATTATCAGTACAGTATGAATAATTTCTAGAACTAAATATTTAGATCATGATCAGTCACAAAAAGATTTTATAAAAAAAATCTATAAAATGACATAACTTGATGTCATATGTTAAATTATAAAATTATTTTTATTATAAAATAAATCTAATATATCATACGAATGCATGATGTCAGTTTATAAATTTATTTTTATAAAATGTCTGTATTTCTGTAGCAATTATTTTATATTTCATGTTCATGCAAATCAAAATAATTTCTTGATCAGGAGAAGAATATATATATTGGAAAAAAAAATATTTTTATCAGTCACTATTCATTACCTGCACCTCACACTCTATAAAAAATACTTTCAAAAAAAGAAAAAAAATTGTAAGTATAGAATGTGAGAATAAATAGTAACTAATTTATAATATTCATCTAGACACCGGTATGAATACTGTACAAGGAAGTTGGATCAAACAGTATTACGAGGTGATCATTGGTGTCAGAATATCTAATTTGGGAACAATAGCTGTCCATAGACAGATAGTCCACACCGGTTGTCTTTAATGTGACGTGTTTGGAGTAAAAAACAGGCTGGAACTAGGATATCCTTTCTCCTTAAAAACCTCTGACCCTCCAAGGCAATGGAGCCATTGATCAATATCCACCTCGATCGATAGATCTCCTTTATTCTTTCGTTTTTTGGTAATTTAGTTTCTTTGGGATATTCTGCCGCCACTGCAAGACATCCAAAACCCCAGCAGCTAGCAGCTTGTTTAATTTGATCTTCTATATTATAGCATTTAAGCATTAGGTTCCAATTTTTGTCAGTAATTTCTCTCGATCTACATGCAACGTCAATTTATAATGGCTCCTGCAGACAAATCATTGAAGTTTGTTCTTCTAGTCTCATGCTCCCTTATCGTCCTCAACCTTTTCTGTATTGATCCCGTCCATGCCCTAGACCTCGGTCTTAAAGTTAAAGGACCTGCTAAAGCTCTGGTTTGTTAATCTTCTTCTACTCATTATAGATATATATATATATATATATATATATAATCTTTTGCAGTAGCACTCCATCTTACGCACCAATCTTTTTCTAGTTTCTGTTTTTCTCGTTGCCATGATTAATCAAGTAAAAACATTTTAACCACGAAGAGATCCCATAAATATAAACTCATCAACTGATGTGGCCTGACCTTGTATAGTTATTTTTATTATAAAATATATGAAATGTATCATATGAAACTACGTCATTTTGTAGAGTACGTTCTTTTTGTGAAATCTCTTTATATCTTTAGTAGAATGACTTCTCATCGAAGAATTTCCATCTTTTGTAATTACTTCGTTATTGGTTTTGTAGGTTAAAAACTTCAGCTGCAGTAGAAAATGCGAGTCAGAATTCTGTAAAGGTTATCATACCAATCTTTTGGGGGCTTCAAGGCTAATTCATTGATAATTTATTCATTATTTTGATCTATTGAGGGTTTAACGTACAAATGCGTTATTTAATTCTTTCTGCTATTTTCTTGTGATAAATATATTATTAATAGTTCCTCCAATCCTGAGATATGGCAAGTACTGTGGGCTATTATACGGTGGATGCCCTGGGGAGAAGCCTTGCGACGCCCTCGACGCTTGCTGCATGGACCATGATGCTTGTGTGGGAATTAAAAACCGTATGTTCATGACTACTCGTCCATGATTTCTAAACTTATGGTCGCTTTTTTCACAATGTGATATTGCAATTGATTATGAAAACAGACAACAAATGCGATGACCTTATATATATATATATATATATATATTATAAATATATATATCATATAGCTAGGGTACAGATATACCGGTATATCATGCTTGGAAAGTTGTATGAGTAAGAAAACTGATTCACAGTGGTGGTTAGCGCACGATCTTTATACAAGGTTGGGGAGTTTGAACTGGTTCTCCTATTTGGAGACCAGGCCTTATCCCATGTGGTTCAAAACATCTTGACATATATATTTGTACTTTTGAGTAATGCTTAATTATTTAAAATATATATGGCTTATATAGGATTTGCACGCTTTAAAAACTACAAGGCCAATCTTCCCCCTTTTTTTTTTCCAACCAAAATTAAAGAAAGGGGAGAAAAGTGCTGGAGTATTAGGATGACTATTCCTCAGTACAGATGATCAGTATATAGTCGATCTGACAGATCGATCATGGAGACCAGACATATATATACCATGTTTATATGACTGTTTGGTGTGAGATTCGTGCATTTATTAATTTTGTATGATCATAAATTATTAGTAGTTGAACTCAATATGCATGTCGATCGTGAAGTTGATATCTAGGAATATTTGAAGTTTGAAGAACTGATGATCATCATAAATACTAAATTAATTAGATGGTCATGTTTTTATTTTCCTCAGATGGTTATGGCTATCTAAACAGAGAGTGCAGCCGAAACTTACTCAAATGTATGGCAAAGGTGAAAAAGTCAGGAGCTCAGACGTTTGAGGGGAGCAAATGCCAAGCTGGTGATGTGATCGATGTTATTACTGATGTCATTAAAGTTGCTTTACGTGCTGGAAAATTTGTTCCCCCAGCAAATTAGTATTAGCTAGGCTGAATTTTCCTTGCTTGATCGATCTGGAGATCTAGAGGGAACAAGTTTAATCTCTCTCTCTCTCTCTCTCTCTCTCTCTCTAAAAGGTCATTTCAGTACTGGAGGCAACAGTTCTTTTGTTCTCTTTGTGTTTTTGTTTCATGGGTAAGTGAAGGCTTTGAAAAGTAAGCCAGTGTTAGGAGTTCTTTAAAAAAAAAGAAAAAAAAAAAAAGAAGTTATTTTTACCAACCTCTTTTGCCAACATTTCCGGATATCTATATCTAATATCCAAAAAGCAAAAATATATAATATCCAAAAAGTAAAACTATCGCTATAAGAAAACTGTTTATTTGTGACCAGTTATTCTTAACAAAATGACTATTTTTAACCAAAATGAATCTGTTTTCGTAACAATAGTTCTTTTCATTACAAAAAAGATATTCATAAATATCCATTTTTCTTGTACTGAATATATAATATCTAAGTGCATGCAATACATGAATAGTAATTATTGATGCTCTTTGTTTGATGGTGAATTAGACAAAAGCTAATTACGTACTATGCATGACATCCTAATTATTATAAAATACCTAAGGTGACAGGCCAATTCTTTGAGCCAATGAATGCATCATCAGCATATATTTTATGATCTTTAGGAAAGCCTTTGTTAGGCGAGGGCCTTAGATATTTGAATTTAGACCGAGTTGTCTCTTAAACTTTTAAAGTCTAGAGTGAGAGAGAGATAAACACATAAAGTGAATCATATAATATTTATAAGTACTACTTTAGTAAATTTATCGGGATAGCATTAAATGATCAACAAATATTATGTGACCCTTTGGGTGTCTATCTCTCTCTCATATATGATCTAGAGTTCGATTAATAACTCTTGAGGTCTCTATTTATCACAACATACTAGAATGCCTAAAGAGTGCGTATTGCAATTGGATTAAATCAACTAATTATATTATATTAACTTTGAGCAATGATACTTTACCTTCTAAATTTTATAATATTTAATCATAGTTGATGAAATGACATATTTTGCTGGTTTCATGTGCCGACCAATTGGCAATTACAACCACTTGTGTCACAAAGCAAATATGACCGAAGATAATAAAATCTAAAATACAAAATAACATTTCGTCTGTCTACTAGAAGTATTCGTCAGATCAATGGGTCCTG
The DNA here is from genome assembly GCA_003123785.1 of Pterocarya stenoptera. Classification (NCBI taxonomy): domain Eukaryota; kingdom Viridiplantae; phylum Streptophyta; class Magnoliopsida; order Fagales; family Juglandaceae; genus Pterocarya; species Pterocarya stenoptera. The sequence continues at coordinate 40,862 of QEOT01002101.1, forward strand.
TTTGGATTGAGAGATGATCTAATTTCATTATTATAATTTTTTTTTAATTTTCACATAAAATATAATAAACAATTCAACTTGTTTAAATCTTAAAACAATAATAATATTAAAAAATAATATTCTAACAATATTTTATTCAACTTTCAACGTTTATCTTAACTCACTATCTAAATATCATCTGGGAGCATTTGCAATGGTCTAGCCATTGTCAAGTCCAAAATTTGACTAAACCAAAGCCATTGGAGAGGTTAATCCACATTGGACTATCCATCCAAAAGTCAAAATAATAAAATAATTTTAGATATTTTAATAATAATTAAGCATTTTTAATTAATAAGTTAATTTTTACTTAAAAATATTGTTTCCTAACTATTTTTTTCCTCAACCTAATTATCCAATAGTAATCATTGAGAATATTTTTAGAGTAATATTATTTTAGAAATGAATAGTGACCGACCAAATTTAGATAAATGAATGAATTTACTATAGCTCAAAAGTAGAGTTTTGGAGTTTGGATTATTCTAATGCAGACCACTTTTGAACGACTTAGTCAAAATTTAACTAAGCACTCGTATTTGACTAGTCATATTGAACCAAAAGTTTGAGGTTTGGACGTCTCTGCGCACGGATCAAACCTATTTTTGACCTACTCCTCAATCAATACGTATATACGTGAATTAATATTAGATACTACAATTAATGGAATTATTTTTTATTGTGCAATATTCATCTCATTCGTTTAATTGGGCCGGCCTTCACCTGACTTGACTTGAGGAACATGAGCTCAAGGACTGTTTGGAAGTTTCGTCCTAGATTTGACAATTGCTCTTTATTGGGTTTTGATATCTGCGCTAGTTGGGCTTCCTGAACCCGTTGAATAAAGGACTCTTTCTCCTGCAATATGGACGGGCTTAGACTGTGTTTTGGTAGTGATATGAGATCATTCCACTGTTATTTAATTTTTTATCATTAATTTTTATCTACTTTTTACTATTAATAACTTCCGTTTAATATTTTATCATTACTTTTCACTATTTTTTCACTAATATTCACAGATTATTTGAGGTCACCTCACTACCTAAACGTTACCTTAATGTTTTCATTGGACCAAAGCCTAGAACTCAAAGACATGCATAATTGATCACTCAAGGCTAAAACTTTAGGCCTCTTTTGGTTATACAAACTATCTCATATCATCTTATCTAATCATTATAATTTTTTCGAACTCTCATATAAAATAAAATAAACAATTCAACTTTTTCAAATTTTAAAATAAAAATTATATTGAAAAATTATATTATAATAATATTTTATTTAACTTTTATCTCATCTCATCTCATCTATGTAACCAAACGAGCCCTTGGCCTTTAACATAACACCCCGTCACAACTAATGTCGTACATAAAAGCAAGGACACTAGGCCAAGTTAATCCCAACCCGTCCTCACTAAAGAGGGGAGTTGCCCTTGTTGGTTTTTATACTACGGACTGTGTTGCTTCGACCAAGAGCTGTGGTGGATTGAAGAATGTTTCATTTTGTTGTTCTAAGCCACCTAATGGATCAGAGCAACATTTCCTTAACTTGATTAGTTGTAGTGGAAACATATATTGATAATATTTAACTATGTATGAATAGTCCGTGTTAATGTCAAAAAATCACACAATAGGTCAGAAGGGGAGAAAGAATCATTCCCAACCCACTATGACGATTAGGGCCTCGATCGGTGTGATCTGGAGCCTCTGACAGTGGTTCGGTGCGGCTGTGTGGCATCCGTATATAGTATGCACATCCATGATAGTGAATAAGAAGTAAATGCAAGGAAAATAAAGAGATTGAAACATACAGATTTATGTGATTTTGTATAATGCCTATATCTACGGGTGTTTGAGGAGGAGAAATCCAATATAACATGAGTATTTTATAATCTCTTATAGTTTCTCCTTTCTCACTGTACAATGGAAGTTAAAGATCAATTTGGTGGAGGAGATATTCTCACTAGAGCTCTCATCGTAAGGTTAAAGAAGCTGAAGAAGAAGTCTCCCCGGAAGTCGTATGCCCCCCCTTTATCTGATACCATCTCTCTTTTCGCGTGCCCCAAATAGTGGTAAGGAATGACAGCCTTTTCCCTTGTGTGTCTGATCTCCTTTCTTTTCTCCACTTTCTCTTATTTATTTTCCTTTCCGTCTCTTCCTTCCCTTCCCTTTGACACCTTATTTTTCCTTGTCCCCTTCTTGTCTCCCATTCCTCTCTCCTTCTGTTATCTTATAATGCTGGCCATTTGATGGGTTGGGTTTGGGATGTTTTCTCCCTTTCAGTTGCCCACAATTTTTAAGGTCGATTTGCTCCAAAAGAAGGTATTGAGAATCTTTAAGATAAAATATGTGACAAAGATAGTCCGTTGAAATTTGTAAAGAAATAAATTCTGGGAGGTGCACTCGACTGTATAAGGTGTGAGAACGGAGTTTGCTTTTGCCGAAAGATGTACTCAACTGTGTCAAGTAGAGAGAGGTAGGCTCGACTGCATAAGGTGTGAGCGCAGAGCTCGACTTTGGCAAGAGATGAGCTTGATCGCGTAAGGTGCGAGTGCGGAACTTGGCTTTTGGCAAGAGATATATTCAACCGTGTCAGATGCAAGCACAGAGCTCGGATTTTGGTAGGAGACGAGCTCAACCATGTAAGGTGAGAGTGAGGAGCTCGGCTTTGGTGAAAATGGGCTTAACCACATAAGGTGCGAGCGCAGAGCTCAGTTTTGAGCGCGAGGGTCGGGCAGTCAAGTGACTTGCCCGACCGTGAGTTCATCACGAGGGAGGTCGGGCTTTCGAGTGATTTGACCCCCTATTAACTCTCAGCGAGGAATGGGTAGGGTCGGGCGGACCTTGACCTTTACCGCCCATGAGTTCATTTGTATAGATGTTTGCCTGAATGGGAGCATGAGGTTGTTTTTGTTTTCGATGATGTTGGAGGGATTTTTGCCCATTGATGTCAATACCTGTTGGTGTTCCTGTTTTCTTGTTGATATATGTTTGTGGTAACCCGCTCTAAGTGGTCAGGGAGCCTGTTGATCCTCTGGGTCCAACTTAGGCAGTTGTTGAGCCCATCGATTCGTTTTTGAAGGTATTCCGCCCGAATTAGTTGTGGAGCTTGGAAGCTCGTTCTCAGAGGTAACCCGCTGGCTGCGGTTGTGGTACGAGTGTAACACTCGGCATTTGCTATAGAAGATGATGAGCTGGTATTGCTGTCCAAGAGCAACTCCAGTGACTCAACTTTGTTTGAGTAAGGGTTAGCAAATCAAATGACTTGTGTCTGACTTTTTCATCTCAACGAGTCAAGGGACTCGACTTTATTAGCACGAAAATTAGCAAGTCAAGGGACTTATGTTCGACTAGTACATTGCGGAGAGTCGAGGGACTCGACTTTGTTGGTGCAAGGGTCGGCAAGTCAAGGAACTTCTGTCTGACTGTTCGGAAAGTCAAAGGACTTGTGCTCGACTTTTGCATCGCAGTGTGTCAAAGGACTCGGCTTTGTTGGCACGAGGGTTGGCAAGTCAAGGGACTTCTGTCCGACTTCTACATCGCAGTAAGTCAAGGGACTCGACTTTGTTGGTGCAAGGGTCAGCAAGTCAAGAGACTTGTGTTTGACATCTAAATTGCGACAAGTCAAAGGACTCGTATTTGTTAAAGAAGATGCTTGTTCTTACTAAAAAAGCCAATTCGGCTAGCGTAAATAACTCAAATAAAAAAATGTGAGTTTTGCAAACCTGAATTGCTTTGCTAGAGCATGGCAAAAGTCGGAGGCATGCCGACGAGACTTGTGGGTAGCCATGTTTCATAGATAAGGAAGATCAGGGTGCCCGTGATACCAAGCAATTTATTTTGATGGAGGCATATTAAGACACCCAAACGATGCCCAAGTGAGGCTATGTAACCGGTGTTTCACGCCAAATGAACCAATTTTGTTAGTCAAAATGAAATTCACACAAAGTTTGAGAGAGATAAATCTGGGTGTTTTAGCTGCTGTAGCTGATTTTTGCTTGATTGAAATCATCCGCTGTCGATTGTTGTTCCTTTTTTTTGGAACTGCTGTAGGTTCGAGGGGCTTTTGGTTGTTGATCATCACTTTGGGCGAATAAAGACAGAATCTGGCACAGGATATGCAACATGTGGTTGAGCACCTTCAATACTTTGTCATCATTGTGGCTGAGCAAGAGTTGGTGAAGCCATGCAACATGCCCTGGAGGCAACTCGTGTTGGGTCAGGCCTCTCCTTGTGGCCGTGATGATCTGTAGCCGAGCAACTCCAGGAAGCTCTAGTTGTGCATGTAGGGGCCAAGCAAAGGCTGGTGAAGCACAATCTATGTTTGAGCAAGCAACTTTGTGTGGTTGAGATGTTCTGTGGCCGTGGAGGGTATGCCTGCCACGAGATGGCTGAGGAAGGTCCCTGGTGTGCCCGCCACTAGGATGCCAAGCAAGGCTGCTGAGACTCATGTGATGGTCTAGAAACTTGGGCAAGTAGCTGATGGAGACTGAGGAGTTTGAGTCGCAACCGAGGAGTGTGACCAAGTATCTTGGCCAAGATGTATGTTGGCCGAGAAGGGTCCCCGGCTGAGGAGGGTGTGCCCGCAATTGGTTGGCCAAGCAGCTTACCACGTGTTCATGGGTAAATAGTGGTTGGGCGACCACATTTTGGTGGCAAAAAATGCTGGTAGTGGTCATGCCGTGCCCGCCATTGGTTTTTACAGGTGCTCCATCTTGAACTAAGCACAAAGCCACGTTGTGGCGTGGCTAGCTCTAGCGACGATGAGCTTTTGCAGCTAAGGAGCCCCCACCAAAGAGGCCACCCTCCTTTAAACAGAAACTCTGATGGGCTGGTTAGTGGTCGTCGTTTGGGCGAGCAGTTGGCTGTCGCAGGGCCATAACCATGCGCCATAAATTATGCCATGCACAACATACACGTCCCTTAGGGTGGATCGCCTCGGGGGGATGAAAGAAGCCACCGGTGCTGCTCACTGGGCTCACAACGAGGAAGCCGTGAGCCTCCCGAGTGCACTACAACGTGCACCCATAAGGCACACTGTCACGGCCCCCATAGACTTGGGCCATCGTGGTGGAGCGAGAAACTGCCAGAGGTTTAACCCATGTGGGCTGCCGCGATCCTCTGGGTGCACGCAACGTGTTCTAGTGATGCACTATGCATGGCACTTTGGTTGGGACGTTCATGGCACTTTGCACTTAAGTGCAGAGTGTCATGTTTGACATCTGTAATGCATAGTGCTAGTGAATCAGGAGGTGCACATGCGTGCATATAATGCATTTAAGTACATAGTACTCATCCATGTACTCCCCATCTTTTTGTATAGTGAACCCAAAGTGCACTAAGCATTGATAGCTCAAGTGGAGCGTAACTTGGGTCCTCGCCTGGGCTAGAAAAGGTTCACTCGCCCATTTTCTACAGCTGTGTTTCTCATAAAAATAAAAGTCGAAAGGTTAAGAGCACTTATTTGGAAGAATCTCATGTGCTTGTTCGGTGATTATTTAGCGCATCGGAAAATTGTCCTCCTCCCACTTCTAGTATAGAAAGTAAATCAGATCCCATAGACGCCTTACAATGTTAATGCCAAAAAATCATACAATAGGCCAGAAGGGGAGAAGAGTCATTCTCGGCCCGCTATGACAATTTGGCCCTCAATCGGTGTGGCTTGGAGCCCTCGGTAGTGATCCGGTGTGGCTATGCGACATCCATTTGTACATCCATGGTAGTGAATAAGAAGTAAATGCAGGAAAAATAAAGAAATTGAACACAAAAATTTACGTAGTTCAGGATAATGCCTATGTTCACGGGCGTTTGGGGAAGGAAAATCCACTATAACATGAGTATTTTACAATCTCTCACAGTCTCTCATTTCTCACTGTACAATGGAAGTTGAAAATCTATTTGTTGGTGGAGATACTCTTGTTGGAGCTCTAATCTTGAGGTTGAAGAAGCAGAACAAGAAGTCCTCCTGAAGTCATCTGTCCCCCTTTTATCTGATACCATCTCTCTTTCCCCGTGTCTTCTAGTAGTGGTGAGGAATGACAGCCTTTTCCCTTGCGTGTCTGGCCTCATCTCTTTTCTCCACTTTTTCCTTTTTCTTTTCCTTTTCCTTTCTGTTTCTTCCTTCCCTTCCCTCTAACTCCTTTTTTTTCCTTGTTCTCTCATTGTTTCCCCTTCATCTTTCCTTCTGTTGTCTTTTAGTGGGGATCCTTTGATGGGATGGGCCTTAGATATTTTATTCCCTTCAGTCTGAATCACCAAAGTTTTGTTAAATTGACAACTGGGCCTTCAAGTGCTACGTGTGTCAATAGAAAATGTACTAATTGCAGCATGGTGGCACATGTATCCCACACATGGGCTAAACCATGTGTGACCCACACATGCTAATCGTTGGGCTACAAATGAATCAAATCGAGTCGAACTCAAACGAAAGTGCTCGAGCTTGATTAGCATATATACTCATTCGAACTCGAATAAAATTCGAATATTCTTATTTGAACTTTGGCTTGCTAACATTAATATTATTCAAATTTGACTCTAGCTTGGCTAAAAATAAACAATGGAATCAAGCTTGGGTAGCTCAAGCTTGAACTCAACTTTTAAAAAAAAAATTATATTTTACAAAAGCTTTTAACCATTTAACTTTTCAACCAAATAGTTTTGATTAAAAAATGTTAAGATATAAATTATATAAAATAAATTAGGATTTTTCCTTCAAATCCTAGAGACATTTACAAGAAGAAAAGAAACTGAAATGTCAACTTAAGATTTTTCCTTCAACTTAAGCTCGAAGATGATCTTTCATGGAATAAAATTTGTCTACTATCATCTCTGAAGTGAAATTCTTAATAATTTATTTCTCAATATTAACTAGCAAATGATTTGTAAGAAACTTATCTTCCATTCAAGTTCACAATCTAGTTTTTATTAGTTTCGTGGCAGAAAATACTCGCTTAGTAGTAGCAGTAGAAATAAGAAGAGTTATTAAACACGTCAACCCGCCCAACCCAAAATCAACCTACAATAACCCATTTAATTTTTATTTCAAATTTACAACTTTATTATTGTTGAATAAAGTTTTTTTTCCTGTATATATTCTCAAAACCAAATCTGTAATTCAATTGAAATTATAGATAAAACTACCTAACAATATTTAGGCATGCTTATTCAAATCATCAAATAAACCTTTCTTCAAATCATCAAAAGATTTACAAATATTTATTATCTATATTTGTAAATCTTTGACTGAACCAAAGTTTTAGTTTTTTTCTTAGTACAATGCTTTCAGATATATTATACGTGCATATATATATATATGTGTATATATTGTTGAAAGAACAACAGTAATCTAAGAGGGTATGACCATATTGGCTTTCCAAAGAAAATGTTTGGCTCCTTGTTAATGGTGGAATGTATAAATTTGGCTTATTGGCAAAATATTGAAGTAATTAATCAGAACTAATTAGCAAAACTGTTCTCAGTTAACAGTAAATTCCATAAATAAAAACTATTATTAATTAATAATAATTCAAAGCTCGCAACCGGCCTCTTGTTTGGTGAGTAGAGTCAACTACACTCCAAGAACACTTCACGAGCCACTACAAGACATCCCAACCTCTTCTTTCCTCTGGCAGTCCCTCTGTTTTCTTCTCTCTCTCTCTCTCTCTCTCCCCCCTTTAAATCAGTGCCTTTAAGCAAAACCAAGCCTCATTTATCAGTGCTTTCCCTGCTCGATCCATCCAACAATGGTTCCATACCATTCATTGAAGTTTGCCCATCTCCTCTCATGCTCCCTCATTGTCCTCAACCTTTTCTGTGTTCCCGTCCATGCCCTTAACATCGGCGTTCGAGCTGCAGGTGCTGCTGTTACTGTGGTTTGTTCCTAATAATCTTTCGGACTCCATCTTAACACTCGTTTTCTTTTTCTTTTTTCTATTATTATCGTCTGATGCATCATAATAATTTCATTTTTCCCGAACTTCATTGTTTGTTTGCAGGGCAAAGATTGCAGTAAGAAATGCGAGTCAGACTTCTGTTCAGGTGCACTTTTCATGGCTCTGCTTAATTTTTAAAGCGTCAATACTTTCTGTGTGCGTTTCTCTTTTCATTTATGATTAAAGGGTAGTTCTTGATTTATTCTTAAGTTTAATTACTAATTTTTCTTTTGGTTATTATTATTATTTTCTTTTTGTGATTAATAGTTCCTCCATTTCTAAGATATGGTAAGTACTGTGGGCTCTTATACAGTGGATGCCCTGGGGAAAAACCTTGTGATGGCCTCGACGCTTGCTGCATGAAGCATGATGCTTGTGTGCAAGCTAAAAACAGTAAGTTAGATCATCCAAGACGAATAGATTTCTATGATTATTTCATTCAGGGTTTTCGTTGCAGCACTCTTGTTTAGATGCCATGGTTCTTGACTTGATGTCATTATCTGGTTTACGATGTGTGAGAAGTTAGGCAAGAATTATCTTGTTTTATTATTTCTGTTTCGTGTGGGTCTAAGAAATGATTTTATTATTTATTAGTACTTTTGGTAAGAGACGGAGACGTATGTAGGGTAGAATTAATGTAGAAATATGTTTGCCGTCTCGAAGGTGTGATATAGACGAATCTAGGAGGAAATAAAGGGGCCAAAACTTTGGCATGGAACCAGAAACGAGGAGATAAATACACTTTGGAGGTACAGATTTGCCCTTTGTATTCCAAATTATCAAAATCAAGCATTGCATCCTCATGCTATAAACAAATTGACACTTTACAACCTCCAATAAGATTCGTTCATCAAAATTTTTCCTTCACCTATTTTTCATCCATTTAAATTGTCAAATTACCAAACAATCCTTTAGCGCCACACCTTCTAATAAAAAGCCAGTTATTTAACCAGTTCCGTGTAGAAAAACTTCCGAGGATGCGATGCACGGGACCAGGGTTTACTTTGCAGGAGTGGGTCCAAATGGCCCTGCCTAGAGGTTCTCCGAAATCAAAAAAAAAAAAAAAAAATTGTCAAATTGACCGAGGGTGCAAAATACAGGTGTTTAGGAGTTGAAGAGTGCAATGTGTTAGTTTTGATGGTTTGGAATGCAAAGTGCAAAATGTTAATAATTTAAGGGTGCAAAGTATATTTTTCCCAAAAATGAAATAGAAAAAATTGATCAATAGCATGATGGATGGGGGACATATTATACTAAATATTTTGGCTTGTGCACTGCATTATGTCGGAACAAGATTCATGCACTTTCTGTGTGTGATCAAATTATCATTTTGTCCCATGTTAAACTTGGGTTATTTGTGATTTTTAAAGTATGTGGTGTATAAAATATAATAATGGTTGTGCTCAAAAGATGGTATGATATATAATGTGGGGTTTGAACTGCAGTGATATTAATGTTGATGGTGTTGTGGCGCAGATGACTATCTAAGCCAAGAATGCAGCCAAAACTTCCTAAACTGTATGGCTAACTTCAAAAAATCCGGAGGCCATACATTTAACGGGAACAAATGTCTAGTTGACGAGGTTATTGATGTTATTTCTGTTGTCATGGAAGCTGCTTTACTCGCTGGAAGATATCTTCATAAGCCTTAAAAGAGTGAAATTCCCTTCCTCCAGAGAGAGAGGAAACAAGTTCAGTTTTCCCTTTCTCTCCTCTCTCAAAAGTTGGAAAATTAAGTACTTGATCCAGTTATTTGGCTGGGGGCAACTTTTTTTTTTTCGTTCTGTGGGTAAATAATCATGTCATTCCAATTTCTTTATGCTTCAAATGATTGCCTGCAAATCGTAGGTATAAAAAATAAAGACTTTGAAATGCTTTCAAGTGTTGAAGAGTGCTGGAATGAAAATAGTTATTTTTTTACTCACCTTCTCCTGCGGTTATTGGCATTCGGTTCTCAAAGTGCCAATACACATTGTAATCAAGAAGCTTTATGTTTGATGGGGGGAAAAACTATGAACTCCATAGAGACAGTCTCTCTAACGATATATCGTCATGGGTAATGCTAGTCGGCCATCCAGCTCTTATCACTGGGCATGAAATCTAGTTCATTCAAATTCATTAGTAGTAACTTTGTTAAACATTTAATAAAATACATTAGCGGTAATTTTGAGCGGTATATTGGAGGGGACTAACAAGCATTTTTCATATCATTAAGCATATGCATTGAGAAAAGAACTAGCTTAGCTAGGTCACCAATTTCGCTGAGCCATTGAGTGGGGCATCTATAAATAAAGATCTTTGAGGAAGGTTTTATAAATTGAGGAACATGTATAATAGGTCTTAAGGGTATTCCCCTCCCAAGCCTAAGATACGAAGTGCAAACAATTTCTAGAGGTCACACTTGGTGAAAAGTCGATGATTTTCTTGATCCTTACGATGTTGGTGCGATATACGATTACGGGGTTTAACTTTCAATATTAATAATCAACTTGTTAGAATCTCTATTCCTTATGTGTTCCTAATCTTTGAAAAATACAGCCTGTCCCATGCCCTATGCTGTAGGCAATATGTAACTTTTCTTATTTGTCATGCATATAAACATCCTATGAACAATATCTTTCCCGTGAATTCGTATCTTCTTAGCAGGAACCTCTCTGTTCTTCCCTATGCAAATTTCATCTATTGATCGAGAGTATATACTATCTGAACTAAGATCAGTTGCAAAATCACAACTACCTATTAAAAGATTTCATGTTTGGCTTCCAAAATAGTATAAATTGGAGTAACATGTTTTATAACCATGTCTGAAAAATGTTCCGAGTCATCCTCTAGGGAGACTCACAAGCTGCATTTGCAAACTGTACCAAGAGCACCCGCTAGCTTGTTTTAAGGTCTGAGCTCCAGGTATTGGAATGGTACTCCTCGCAAATGCACCAATTTAAGCAACTTGGCAAAATTGTCTTACATTAGGTAAAAAATATGCTCACCATTGTGGAATACTTGTAGCAGGAATGACTTATATAATGAAAAAATTCATGGGTCTAATTCATTTCATAAAATCTGTTTTACAAGAGAGGATTATTCATTCTTTATAAATATGTACAAGACATTGTCCACAGGCAATTTGAAATTATTTCTCAACACTCTCCCACAAGTGCAGGCCAGTATTTTCCCTTGTCCTTGTCACGGGATAAGTAATGTGGGTCTTCATTCGTCTTGTGGCAGGCTTTGATACCATGAAGAAATTCATGAGTTTAACTCATCTCATAAAACCGGTTCTACAAGAGAGAATTGTTCATTTTTTATAAACATATTCAAGACCTTGTCCACAAAACAATGTGAGATTATTCCTCAACATATAATAATCACAAACTGCATTAACAAGTTGGGGGACAAGAATTGTCATAAATTCACTAACTTTTGTATAATTATATAGAAACCATAATGATAAATTTTTGTGGGGTCTGCCTGCCAGAGCATGCATGAACAAATGGTACCGTGAATAAGTGGTCATATTAAAAATTTAAAATAGTGGACGTTTCAGCATTACTCATTCTGTAACCGAACATAAAAGGGGACAAAATGATCCAAGACTTTACGTTCTGTGCTTTGAAAGATGAAAAATGAAATATCTAGGAAACATGTAAAAGCTAAGCTACTAGCTAAAAGATTACATCCCAGATCTTTCTTCATTCAAGTGGGAAATCATTTTCCACAATTCCAAAAAGATGAGGTTATCGCTATGAATAAAATATTGTCATTTTCATTGGAGCAGCCATTATTGTCATAATTGTCATTTCCTAAAGTCAAGCCCTGTGTTGAAAATATGAGCAACCAAAGTCTTGTAGAGTTGGGCATTCACTGACAGCAAAGTACAACCTTCCAAAAATAGAGAAAGCGAATATATACAGAGTTCCCAATCTTGCTTGCAAGACCTAAATCCCCCAGCACTGGCATTCGACTTATCAATCAAGTCAAATCTTTAAAATTTGATATTTTTACTTTAAAATTCTAATATTAAATTTACCATATATCAAAATCTCAAATTTTTAACTACAGGAACATTTTCATTTATCTTCAAATTTGGAAATATATTGTTGATGGCTATCCACATTATTTTATTAGTAAAATTAGATTTTCGCCCGGATCATTTCTTTAAAGGTGGCCCCAATCGTGAATTTCTTTAAATGTGGTGTATAACGTGGATGAAAAATTTCTTTATTTTTTTCTTTATGTATAAACTGACCCCAAATTAGGTTGAGGAAAAAAATTAGGTTGGTAAAATGTATTTGTTGGATAATTAAGTTGAAGAAAAAAATTAATTCGGAAAAATAATTGAAGTATCAAATTAAATTATTAATTAATATATGGTTAGTGTAATTTCAAAATATGAAAGAAAAAATTAAAAATATTATTATTAAAAAATAATATTATATTATTATTTTGATGAATCTAATGACTAATCCAATATAAATTTATAGATAAGAAGGATTTAGATATATAAAAAATATGTACTTTTCATCAAAATTTAAAGATGAGTTTGATGAATCCAAGTGCTCCACCCAAGAACTGCAGCCTTCATTCCATATCTGGGCTGTAAGCAACTCTTAAAACTGAGTACATGAGTTTCCACTCACAGCCATGAGTTTAGATGGCAGAAAATGAGAAAAAGATGAATTCCAACTCGTGACCTGCATTTTGGCAGATAGATACAGCAGAAAAGGAGGGACCTGCCAGTCTGCTTCTGACCCTACATGTGCATGATAGTCCAGGAAGTAAATCAAACTTCCAAAACCGGACAAAAATAATTCAAGAAAAAAGAAACTACCAGCTATACCCACCATTTTTTTAATCCTTTTGTTGTTTGTGCAGCTTTGGTTTGTTAAGTTCTTCATTGAGGGCCACAACTTCTATATCAATCAGTCACGGGGGTTGGAGAATAAGTTACTATGTACGAGTACTTTTTTAGGATAGATGAACCTGGAAATCTGGCTTATAATAACTATAAATCAATAAGGAGACTTGTGCTCACTAAAACCAGTTTGAGATACTGAATTTTCAGAAAGTTGTAGGTTTAGACCATATCATGCCCTTTAAAATGCATTGTTCATGAGAGGTTACAGCATACAAGCACTAGCCTAGGTAGGTTATAATTGAGGCCTTTTTCTATTGTTATATACTCCAAGAACTTGGATTCTATTCACCCCCTTTTTATGCTAAATTTGGGATATTATAACCTTTCCGATGGCCTTGTCCAACCATTCTGGCACGACTCAATTTCAGATTCGTAAAAAAAAATAATAAAATATTAAATAATAATAAAAAGTAAGTGAAAAATAATAATAAAATAATTAAATGTAGTTGAGTATTTTGAGAATATTCTACTACCCAAACTATTATTTATAGAGTGAAAAATAATTCAAGCTCCATTTGAGCTTATATACCAAAAAAAATAGTCAAGTTGAAGTACTTGGAATTATTATAAACCACAAGAAATTCTTCTTCCCCAGCAGTATAAGATCTCATTCACTACACTTCAATTCTAAATATAGGATATTTACAAAAGGCCTAAAAAAAATACAAGATTACCTCAGTGAAGAATAATCAAGTGGATGCCAGAAGAATCACATGCCTTAGAAAAAAACAAGATTTCCAATAGAGATCTTGGTCCAGGCTTAGGAAAGAAAACTACTACTCTTCTATTGGTTACCCCCACCAAAATTTTGCACACTTCAGATTTAACTCCTGACACAATTTTTTGGGAATCTTGAAGACACTCATGGTATATGTAGGAATTGCCTGCAAAACTGCCTTAATCATTATTTCCTTTCCAGCAGCAGACAGGTAAGCATTCTTCCAGTTGTTTATTTTTTGCCAAACCCTCTCCTTAATGCCTCTAAAAGGTGTTGTATTTTGACTTGCCTACCATGGTTGGTAGGCCTAGATACTTTTCAAAACTACCGCTCACTGCTGCTCCTCTTGCTGCTAATATATCCCTTTTATCTTCTATTTTAGTGTTGGAGCTAAAATAAATAGTTGTCTTTTCTCTATTCAAGAACTATCCCGAGGCCTTTCTATGTTTAGAAAGAATCCCTTGTATTTTTAACCATTCGTCCAGTCTGGCCCTCAACATACAATCATCTGCAAATAAAAGGTGATTAATCATAGTTCCTCCCCTTGCTACTGCTACCCTTCTTGTATCCCCCTTAGAGTCAGATTTATTGAGCAAGGAGCTTAATCCCTCCACATAGAATGAACAAATAAGGGGACAAGGGATCACCCTATCTTAAGCCCCTTGTAGGAAAAATTCTCTCCCCAAGTTTACCATTAATCAACACTGAATAAGACACTGTAGAAACACACAGCATGAGCATCTCTACCCATTTACTGCATAATCCCATTTTCCTCATTACTTTTTTCTAGAAAAGACCACAGAATAATCTCATTCACTACACTTGAATTCTAAATATAGGATATTTACAAAAGGCCTTAAAAAATTTACAAGATTACCTCAGTGAAGATTTATATGCATCTCATTTATAGATATAATAATCAAGTCGATGCCAGAAGAATCACATGCCTTTGAAAAAACAAGATTTCCAATAGAGATCTTGTTCCAGGCTTAGGAAAGAAAATTACTCTTGAAATTGATTGAAATGCACAATGTTATCGTAACCAACCCAAATTGATGACCCACCCCAAGAACTGATGGGTCAGATCCTGGCCCAGGTTTAGCCTAGTTCCAAAGCCCAAAATCATACGAGTAGGCCTAATGAAAATTAAAACAAAAAAAAAAAAAAAATGAAAACAATTTGACAGCTGTGGGATTTGAACCCACGCCCTTTCGGACCAGAGCCTAAATCTGGCGCCTTAGACCACTCGGCCAAACTGTCGACACGTCCACTTGTTCTGTTGTTTTTTAACTTAAAAACTCCCTTCTTGGTTAACTGTGATGGCTTCCTATGTGGTTGTCTCACTCTGTCTGGCTGCTCTCTAAATTAAGCAATTCAAGAAGGAAAAGGCTGCAATGCCCACCAAATTTGACCTCTCTACATTGAAAAACCTTATCAAAATGAGAATAACATCATAGGTCAATTTTTCATCTTAAATTTCCCACGAGTACAGCAGATTTTGTGAGGAGATATGTCCTGAGGGGGCAGAGAATTTCCATTCGGCCGTGAACTAAATACATATAATATGTTCTTTTTCTGGGCATACATATAATATATAGTGTCTTGAATTAATTGAAGTATTGGAGTTCGATGCCATTAACATTCTTGGATTTGGAGAAAAATGTAGCTATGATCACCCTTTAAATCTACAAAGAACTCAGTCGAAATTAAGCTATAATTCACACAATCAAACATTATAATTCTACATTTTTCAAGCAATCATGATCTCGGACATTCTCTACAATATTGTTTGATGCTCTACAGACTTTTACGAAGTACATATTCTTGCCTCACAAAGCATGCACACACTCACCCTGGCATACATGTCTGAACCAACCTCAAATTACTAATTAGTGGCTAATCCTCTCTGCTGGCTTCACTTCTTCTCTGTTCTGCAATTTACCTTTGTTCTTAATTTCTGGCCAAATCATATCAGTGCAAGATTTCCAATCTACCATAGTTTTGGATGCTTGGCAGAAAATTCTGGACGTACTTGAGCCATCCACTTCACATTCCGGCCCTCTCCTGCATGTGTTTCTTTTGATCTTTCATTCAAGTTGAGCGAGGTGCATTTTTTAACTCCCAAGAATTTAGCCAGTATGAACTGCTACATAAGTGATCAAGAAGACCACCTGAATCATAGGTACTGTACCATTCGTCGAGTGATGCTAAGGGACCATCATGTGGTTCGGTCTTGTTCAGAAATCCGTGTCCTTCCTCCCCAAAGCTTCCAACACCATTCTCCTCTTCACATGGGAACATTACTTCCTTGTGTTCCATTCCTTTCTGCAAGCAACTCGACTTTGCTTTAGTCTCACTGTCAGAACTTCCATCATCTGATCTACCTACCGTGCTATTTCCTTCCAAACCCTTGCTGCTCTCCCCGTTCCCATCATGGTTTTCACCCAGCAGATCACCAAGGTTCTGCAACTGTTTGAATGGCAAAATAACATGCTTAATGGTTATCAATTTTGCAGAGATATTTGGAATGCCTTTTCAGATTATAGGAAGTTTGAGAACCATACCTGTATGAGCAAGGATTGCTTCTCTTTCTTTAAGGACTCAAACTGAGATGCTAAATTCTCGTAATTATCTCTCAGTGTTCTGTATTCTTGCTCTATATATTTTGACTTCCATCTAGCCCTTCTGTTCTGAAACCATATGGCAACCTGCCGTGGTTGTAGCCCAAGCTCTCTTGCCAGTTGCACCTTCTTCCTAGGCTCGAGCCTAGTCTCTGATTCAAAAATGGACTCCAGTGACTTGATTTGTTCATCACTAAATCTCTTCTTGTTCATGATCTTCTTGTTCGTCCTCTTTCTTGGCTGTTGGCAGGTGAGGTTTTGATCATCATGTCTTCCTTCTGGAACTGCTGGAGTGTAAGACATGCACTCCCTTCCTTCCATTTTCTGTTTCTCAACTGTAATGAGAATTCATGTTAATCAAGTTACTATCATCTAATGTGAACGAAAGATATCACTCCAATTCCCTCCTGGATGAAATGAAAGTTCTTTAGAACTCTGCAGAAGGAGAAGGGCTGTAGGATATATAGTTGGACATGAAGAAAGTAGATATCTTGGGACTTTTGGATTACCCCAATTACCAATGGGATTGGATATCGTGTGTCATTCACCTTCTTGTGCCTTTTGTGTCGTTTCTGTGATCGATCTTCTCCCCTTTTCTATTTCAATGATATTTATTAATAAATAAATAAAGCTCTATGCTTGTCACCGTGTTGCCTATATATACAGTATGTCATTTAGGCCGCGTCTTTCTTAATTGAGAAGGGGAGATGGGGAAAAGGACAAGCTTGTGAAGTTTATCAAAAGAAGAAACAAAAAAGAAAGTGAAACTAAGCCCTTGATGCAGCTTGACCACCTTCTCTTGCATCTGCAAGTCCATAATGTTTGGGGTTTTCATTCTGCATTTTCTAAAAGGTGTTCAAGCATTTACATGGGATGGTAATACAACTATTTAAATGCACTTTCAACCCCACCACCATGCTGAGTGCGAAGATAATTCTTGGTAGAGATATTATATTCTCAAGTCAATGTCTAGAGCGCGCACATGACTATTCATATTATTTAAATAGTAAGATCTGATTTTTAAGATTTAAAATTTATCTTTTAAAATAATTTATGTCATGTAAGCTCTTTATTGGGTGTGCTCTACACACCGACTTGATAATAAAATTTTTCTTCTTCGTAACATTGATCTTGGGGTTTGATTCATTTTTGAAGTTAAAAGAATATATTTTCAATCCTTTCGCTTGTTTTACCTCTTTCAAAGAAGTTTCATAGTCATTTAACCATATTTTGTCTTAAATCAACCCTTTTGGAGTATTTGTATTAGCTGTGATCAGCTTTTATCATTAGATTCTTTGATAGCCCAATTGTTCTTTAAAGTCTCATGTTGTGAGTATTGCTTGAAACCCCAAACACCCATTTTAGCTTTTTGCTTTTGGTCCTATAGTTGACCAAGACCATGTTTAACATATTGTTAGCTTAATCTTTCGGTCTATTGTTAGCCATTTGTTGGTTTTGGCTCATTATCAACGTTGCATTGTCGACCATAGCTCCAGATCATTTGATGTCTGTCACTTCATCATCACCACTACTTTTATCATCTCATCGGCGATCAATCAATGTATATAAGAGATACATTCATCAAATTTCAAATTTCAAAATTTCAAAATTCTTCACTGAGGGAGGGGTGTTAAAGGCAATAGCAAATCAATTAATATGATTGGATATTATCATAATCAAAATTAAGATATTTAATTGTCATAATTATTAGATTATTTACCTTATGTCATTTTCATTTAATTTTCTAATAAATAGAGACTTAAATCACAATTGAGAATAAGAAATATGTAGCCGTTAAAGTTACACTCCCTCCCCTTTTATCCATCTCAATTCCTATTGTACTTTGTATTTTCTACTCGATCTTGACTAATAATGATAGTCTGCATAAACTTGCATCGGGCAAGTAAAAGGAAGTGGATTGTTTCCTGCACTTTTCCTTCAGTTCAGACAGAATCTGATCTCCATCGCATGTAAAAGGGAAATTTTATCGAATTGTTCATGTGACATCATGTCAACCTCGATGTCTGGATCTGTGTGGTATGGATCCTCTTCATGTAGTTCTGCTGTCATTCTAGCTTGGCTAGCTTAAAGATAATTGCCCTTTGAGTACTAGTGAGATTTAAAAAGCTTTAATCCATGTATTCATTTGATTATGACATATTCGTATACTGAAAACTCTTGAGATTGATCAACGAACTTCCCCTAAGTTCCAACTTCAATTATTGACAATCAAATCATCGGGGAAAAAACCTTTCTTCATATATAAGTACTTATGAGGATTTGAATTTTCTCTAGTTTCTTACCCGAATTCTAAAGACTTGAGATGATCAGGGAGAGAGATAAACAAATAGCAATGATACTCTCCATCTTAAATTTTTAATCCTGAACACATATTGATGCATACATCTTAAGTTTAATACGTAATAACTTAAAACGACAGTAATTTAAAAATGCGTGACATATTAAATATGAATGAAGACGACAAAATTCAAGAGAAAAATTGTCAAAAGAATGACTAATTACAAGTTGTGGCATGAATTTGTAGATCATCCTCGTATTGAAGTCTATCACTTTGGGTAGGATAAGATGATGGTGCAAGAATAAGACTCCATCATAAATCCTTGGCATAAGATGAGGATCACAATTGAGTCGCCTAATACAGACAGATCACAAAGTAAGGGGTTAAATCACAAGGAGAAAAAAAAGTGGGAAAGCAAGCTGCTTGACAATGATAGCTAATCATATCGTGAAAGGCCATTTCATTTTCGTATGCAACTTGGTTGGTTTCAAGGATAAGTATGGGAATTAATGTCAAATTGAGTCCAATGATGTGGGTCCTATTATTTGATTGTCCAACGTTCCTGCATATATTGTTTGGCGTACGTGTCCATGTCGTGTGTGGTGAAGTGTCTTGAAATCGAGGAAGAATTAGCACGTACGTGTGTCGGTCAAGGCAGAGATGCCTTTGGGATTCCTGGCTTGCACGCCACGGGAGCTCTTGCGCGCTGTCGTGGTTTACAATTTGGCAACGAAGCGTTCATGAGCTGCTTACTTCTGATTTGCATTACTCAACTTTTGGAAATTTTAAGGGTTCGAGGAAGATTTTTTTGCAAATGTCAGGAAATTAGCACCTGGTTGTACTGTGACGAGAACAGCTTCTTGCAAGCTAGCTGTTTGGATTTGGAAACTAATGTATTTTGTTTCTATTCTGTCATGTCAGCTCTATATTTTTTCTATTAATTTTCTTATAATTATTAAAATAAGTTAAATATCTTACAGCCTTTTGGACATGGGATTTTAAAGGTATGAAAAGAAACACTCTTGCCTTCTTTCTTTCATCCATAACATTTTGTATTCTTTTGGTAGAATCACGTCAATTCATATGTTAAATGATCATAAATTTAAAAAAAATGGAAGAACATAGAATTTTAAAGTCGAGAACACTTCAGCTTTTTTTATTTGTGGCATTTTTCTTCTTTCATATATAATATTTTATATTCTTTCGTGTGTGTATAATATATATATTCTTTCAAAATAGGGGGAGGCGGAGGCGGAGGCGATCAGTAGAGCAACCCTCCCTGGACGTGACCATAGGAATCTCTCTCTACTGTGGAATGTCCAGTTTGAACTATAGCGACTGTCCCAAGGACGAGCCCATCACCAGTACAGCACCCAGAAAGTATCCAGCTGATCCAAAGCTCCCATCCCATGGCCCAAAGGTCAAACTTTACTACTTGTTGATTGTAAATAGTCTTTTAGTTGCAGTAAATTGGTCAAAAAAGCCGTTTTTGTTGTAGTGACAGCACCCATAAAGTATCCAGCTGATCCAAAGCTCCCATCCCACGGCCCAAAGGTCAAACTTTACTACCACAAGTAGTTTTAACTTATGTCCTGACTCGAACTCCTAACCTCAAAGCCATGAAATACCAACTCACACAAACTGAGCTACCACATTGGTGGTATGTGTGTGTGTATTTTATTTTATTTAGTAATTGAAGAAAATTATGGTTTAACAACTTCACATAATCAAGTTATAAACAAGTTTAAAAATATGATAGACTTAAAACTTGACAAGTTTTCCCACGCATCTTGATGGTATGCAACTAATGTCACTAAAAATTTAGCGTTAATACAAACAATTTTCATGATACGACATTTTATGATAGGATGAGAATATATAACAAATCATTTATATGTACTTCAAGAATATCTAATAATACTTTTTGTTGAAACGTTCTTAACGACAATCTTTTTTAAAAAAAAAAGAAACCATGACAGGAGATAATACCAAATATGGCACTTTATATGCCTCTTCTAAGGGTCCCGATGTTGATCCTATCTAAGTAGGATGTTTGTATCCACCAGATTCACATCAATTATTAATACATAAACTAAGTTGATGGAAGTTTCTTTGCAAAGGACACAACGCATCTTGATTGTCGTTTAGAAGTAATTAATGAGGCAAACTAGTGATCCAAAAAACAAAACCGGCAAGACATGTACAAATTGAACTGAAATGGTGGGGAAAGTTAAAGGAACAATATCGTGATGAAGGGTACTTTCCTTGAGTGCCTAATTAAGGCTATATACACTGCTCTTTCATTTCTATATTAATTATTACTAGATGATCATGTCGTTTGTCCAGTACGTACGACTAGGAAGCTAGGAGGCCTTTTGCTTGAAACTGCGCGTGAAGGAAAGCATGCATGCATCCATCTTCCTCTCCCCCGTCCTTGCTTCTGAAAATGACCTCATGCTTTGTCTTGCACGGCCATTATTTAACTTTGTTCTTTTCTTTTAGGTGTGGATGACCCAACAATTCCAACTTCATTTCAAATGTCATTCAACTTGTACGTATCACCATTTAGCATTTAGCATTTGTTGCTGCTTTATTTAATTTGGAGCTTTGTGGGGGCACGTGTCGATCAAATATCTATCCTCTAATCATAGGGATTAAGGGATTGGGTGGTTTTAGTAATCATATTAATTTAATTTGGTTGATAGTTTGCAAAACAACTCTTTCTAGTTCTCTCTTTCTTAGTAATGAGTGTATTGGTAAACCAACTCCATGGTGCACTTTACAACGCCCATATATATACACACACTAGGACAAGAACAATGTGCACGTTTGCCTAGTTGGATGAAATGGTTATTTTTAAAAAAATAATATATTTTTTCATAAAAAATTTATCCATCAATAATTTAATGCATAGGGAAAAAAATGTAAATTCTAGCAAATATTTTTGGATAATGATAGTTAAGTAAAGTATAATAATTACATATTTGCATAGATTATAAAACAAAAACATTAGTTCAAAATACAATATAGTTTAATGCAAATTTATCATATTGATAGTTTTAGTAAACTTGTTTAGGACAAGTTTAATAAAGTCTAACAAAAACATTAGTTCAAAATGTTAGTTGGCTGGTTTTTCTTCTGTGATTCATCATTTTGTATAATCTTGTATGGGATCAATTGAGAGGACATTGAAGTTTTTGTGCTGCTGTTGGCTGAATCGATCAAGGTTAGTAGCAAGTTAAATTATCCATTCTCTTTGTGAAGCTTGTGTTGCAACATTCTATATATCTGGTAAATGCGATCCTGCATAATAAAAATTTAATAGTTTCGCATGATTAATAAAAGGGTAAAGAATCTATATGTAGAAAATTCAAGTATGGTAAACTACACTACAAAAAAAATAATTAATACCGGCGTTCGATAAGCGCCAGAACCTGTTCACAAAACGCCGCTAATTAATTAGCGGCGGTTTTTTGCCGGCATAACTAGCCGCCGGTAATGGGTGGTCGCTATTTTCACCTACCGGCATTTTGTCAAACGCCGATACTTGAAAATCTCATTAGCGGCGTTTATTTACAACGTAGTGGCATTTATTAAAACGCCACAAGTTTGAATACTTTAACGGCATTTATCAAAACGCCGCCATTAATTCGTTGTCATCTCATTGCATATAATAGCAGCGTTAAAATAAGCGTCGTCGCTAGTACGTGGCCGTCATATTATATAAATTGGCGGCATTTGTTTAAACGACGCTAATAGTACATTGGCGAGTCCTTAAAATCTCATTAGAGGCACTTATCTACAAATTAGCGGCATTTATTAAAACGCCACAAGTTTGAATAATTTAACGGCGTTTATCAAAAAGCCGCCAGTAATTCATTGTCATCTCATTGCATATAATAGCAGCGTTATAATAAGCGTCGTCGCTAGTACGTGNTGGCAATTATTTAAAAGCCACCAATATTACGGACATATTGACCACATGCACAATTTTTTAATCATTTCTTTGACCAGCTTTATTTCTTTTAATCAATTTTTTTAAAATCTTATTATTATTAATTATTTTATTCCTTTTAATCCTTTACTTTTTAGGATTCTTTTGCGGACAGCTTTCTCACATGCATAATAATTTCCCGCCCAGTTATTTTTTATCTTTAAGTTAATCATCGTTCAGCTCCCACATGCACGATGATTTTCCTTTTTCTCTGGATTAATTATTATTCAACTCCCATGAACTCCCATGCACGATGATTCTGTTTTTCCTCTCTAGATTAATCATCACTCAGCTCCCACATACTCCCCGGGTTAATGATCACTTAGCTCCCACATGCTCCCCGGGTTAATGATCACTCAGCTCCCACATGGGTTAATGATCACTCAGCTCCCACATGCTCCCCGGGTTAATGATCACTCAGCTCCCCACATGGGTTAATGATCACTCAGCTCCCACATGCTCCCCGGGTTAATGATCACTCAGCTCTCACATGCACAACAATTTCCCGCTTGATTGATTGCACCACTGCCACTCAG
>QEOT01002103.1:0-39741 GCA_003123785.1 Pterocarya stenoptera
TGCTTTGGACGTTAGAACTAATTTACGTGTTGAGAGAAAGCCGGAGCATGTAGTCTGGACGAAGCCTCCTAGTGGGTGGTGGAAGTTAAATGTAGATGGTAGTTGTCGTGGGAATCCAGGGAATTGTTGTGGGGGTGGAGTATTGCGGGATCATCAGGGCCGAATTATGGCGGGTTTTGCTGCGACATACGGGTCCGGTACCAATAATGACGCTGAATTGAGAGCTTTACTCCAAGGGGTACAGTTATGTAAAGAAATGGCTTGTCAACATGTTATTTTGGAATGTGACTCCAAGGTAGTGGTGGATTGGGTGAAGAACAGGTGCTGTAATTTATAGTAGCTTTGGGACTATTGGGACTCTTTTCTTCAGGAATTGAATGGAGTTACTTTCCAAATGGTTCACCAATTCCGAGAAGGTAATCAGGTTGCTGACTATTTGGCAAAGCGAGGCGAAAAGGGTTTAAGTTGGAGTTTTGCGTCCGATAATGGTCTTCCGAGGCTTTTGAGGGGTATATTAAGAATAGATGCGCTGGGTCTCCCGTCTATTCGGAGATAGTCGTTTTAATTAGGATGGGTTGATTGGAGTTTATCATTTGGGTATAGGGTGGTTTTGGTTTTTGTTTTTGAGTATTGGGTGTTTTTTATTGTATAGCTCATTGGTTTTATTGTTTGCTAATAAGGTTTTCCTCCGCCATATGTGAGGGTTTATAATAAATTAGGGAGGGGGTCACTCGTGGACATGTGGCCTTCATCTCTTTCTTTAAAAAAAAAAAAAAAACCTCTTTTATTCATCTCCAAGTTACTCAAATGATCAAAACTACACAACCTTGAGATTTCATTTATCACACCTCTATCCTTTTCTTCTTGGGAAAAATGACACCTCAAGAACTCACCTACTCTCTTCAAATGGGTCGTGGGCTGCTCTTTTATTTCCTCTTATCTTAGGAAAAGTACCCTCTGGAGCTTCTTCAAGCTTTCATTCCAATATCTCAAAACATAATCCCAATACGATCTAAATTACGAACTCACTCCCTTGCAAAACTTATCTAAAGCCTCCTTAAGTAAATCGGTGGTCCTATTTAACCTGGTTCCAAATACAACATATAGGTAGATTCATGCATGGGAAACTAAGTTGTTCCCAACCTATTATCAATAGAATGAAGAAAAATATTATAAGCTACTGAACACAGGGTGTTGTTGGCACAAGAATTATATCCTTATGATCATCATATGAAGACATAATAATTAGAGAACACAACATACATTTCTCACTTTATATGCCAACATAAACATTGAAAATACTGAATACATCCTCTTACATATATAATAGATCATACTGCTGATACAATTATCGATAGAAAAATAAAGGAACGCTAATAATACAACTTAAAATTTGGTGACAACTTAAAGAACTAAAATTTTAATCCTATAGCATGAAACTTCTCTTCAATCGTACGATCCAATTTCTCTTCCATTTGAGGTGTGAAGTAGTCAACCCACCCTCCAACCTCACCGCGGCGGAAAAATGCAGCATGGTTCACACCTCGGCTGGAAACTCCACTTTTATTCACCTCCAAGTTACTCAAATTATCAAAACTACACAACCTTGAGATATCATCTACTGCACCTCTGACATCTTCTTCTTGGGTAAAAACAGTAAGAATTCAGCTAATCTCCTCAAGTGGGTGGAAGGCTGCTCTTTCATTTCCTCATACCTTAAGAAGAGTATCTTTTGAGGGTTTTCTAAACTTACCTTCCAATACCCCACAACATTATCCCAATACGGCCCAAAGGGACTCACTCCCCTACAAAACTTATCTAAAGCCTCCTCAAGTGAGTCTGTGGTCCAATTCAACTTGGTTTGGAAGTGCCATAGTGAGACAAAAGTGTCCTTGGGGTTCCTACACAAATACACAATCTTACAAGTTGAGTTCTTCACAGATGTTGGTAACAATACATAAGCCGAATGAGTTGAAAAGAGCCTTGGAGAGGTAAAAGATGTGAGATCTGGAACCTCTTTTTTATTGTATAGATACAAGTCCAAGTAGGGCACAAGACTATGAGAATTGTTTTTGAGCAGAGGATGTTCTTGATGGTCAACATGATGGTGCATCCTATTCACCAAGGCGAACAAGATAGCCTTCAACCAAGTAGTGCCAACTTTGGTAGAGGTTGCAAGTAGAATATTGGTGTCCCGAGCTTGGAAGTATTTTTGGAAACCTAGAACACCTTGAATGAACGAATGTGGGATCCAAAATCCATTGTATTGGCTGAGCGAGTCTTCTGTTGGCAGGGAGGATATGAAGTCCCTACACCCTTGGGTCAATTCATCATCTCGTAGATTATACGGACGAGGAGAAGAATCTTGTTGAGGTGTAGACATGTTAGTAGGAAAGGTAGCTCTAAATATTGGAGTCTCACCTTGTGTATTGCTTAACATTTCATATATCTACTATATATATAAACGTGAATCCCGGATGAATAGTAATTTCGTCTAATATTTTTGTTTCCCATTTTGTCCTTCCTTGTATCCTTAAATTACCACTTTTTATTTCTCGTTTTGCTTCACCGCCTTAAGTATTATTGTCTTTTTACCTTTACAATCTTATCACTTCCTACTGAAACCGACTCAAAACTTATTCCATTTTATTTTTATTTTCTTTTCACCGCCTTCGATCCTTCAGCTTTTCGAAATCTCCTTCTTTCCTTCTGAATCTCCACATTACGTGGGTCTAAGTGCTTTTGGTTCCGTCTTTCTCAAATTCCTGTGATTCTGAATTTTTCTTTGTTTTCCACCGCTTTCATCGCTCTTATCAGATTCTGAATTTTTTTTCCCATCGCTTTCACTGCTTGCCACTTGGTATAAGAGTGATTTTCATCTTCTTTGGTCGTGGTCTATGTTTCTTGGTTCGGGGTGTTTGTTTCTCGATTGTTCTCCGTCGTTTTCACTGCCGTTGCGCCGTGGGTATGGTTTTCCATTGTCCTCGTCACGGTGTGTGTTCGTCGGTTTGCCTTCGATTTCTCTCTTTTGCTCATCTATTTTCTCAATTCTGTTTAGATTTAAAGAAACTGGTAGATATTATGGTTTTAAGACTAAAGATTTTATCTTTATCTTTCTCTCTCTCTCGACGAGGAGGCTAATCCCTTCGCGGTGAGTTCTACATGACCCACACATGCAGATTTTTACTCATGTTTGTGTTCATATTCAATGGTTGGATTTTTGAATTTGTAGAATTGGGGATATAATGGCCCATGGATTGTAAGCATTAGAATAGAAATTCGCAAATGAATGTTTAAGCTCTCATAGCATTGGCTTTTGGTTTGTAAGTTCGAATATTTGTGCAAGTGACATTGAATAGTTTTGATAAACAAAAAGAATGCCATGATTTTTCCTTTCATAGGTTGTTCTGCTGCTAATCTATGTCTATGTTTTTAATCTTTGGTTTTCTGAAGTGATTTTTATTCCGCACTGAGTTCCAGATGCTTCCTTCATACCGGGATTGTTCCGCTTCAATATTTTTTGGTGCAGCATGGAGTGTTTAGATTCTCACATGATGAGGTTATGTTTTAACTTTTTTGTAAAATGTCTCATGTTTTGTTTGAATTGTGTTCTTGCGTCCTTTTAAAAAAATGTTTGGCTTCTTTTTGTGGAGGTGGATACGTCTAGCAAGTTTAATATAAAGATATTATCTGAAAGAGTTCTTTGGGTTCAGATTTGAAAGCATTTTTTGCATTTTTATTTATTGCTTCTCAATGTTATGTTTTATCTTCATTGTGAACCTATCTGAAGGGCAGTTCGAATTTCTCTTGCTGTCTGTTCTTTCTTGATTTGAAAGCATGTTTCTTTGGTTCTTTCCCTCTTTTACTGTTTGTTCTATTTTTTTCCTTCCTTTTTCTGCTTTCTCTTTCACTGCCTGTCTCCATTTCTCTTGATTTTTCCCCTCCATGTTTCTTGTACCTGAGAGCAAAGATCATGAATGTATTCCACATTTAGCAGTTTTATTTGTTGTTTGTGGATGTAATGTTTGTTGATACAGGAGTTGGTGGAGGTGGTGATGAAAATGATTCTGAAGTGAACACAAAATGTCAAAATCTATGGGTGCAACTGCTGGACTTAGTGGCTCCAAAAGGCTTTCCAGTGGTAAAAGTGACATGCAGAGTCCCACATGAAATGTCAATGAGAGTTTCTGTATGCATTGTTTTTTTAGAATATTTCATTCTTTTCCTGATTTGAGAATATTTCATTCTTTTTTAGGCCATGTAATTGTTGCTCCTTGCGGTTTCACAACTGAAGCCAAGTCTTTACTTTCAGTTGCTCTCATACACGAGGTCAATTTTTATATATATCCATACCTATGTATATATTTATATTTTTTAGGAATGAAAGAAGTGGTATTTTTTTTTCTAATGATCAACAATTGTTTTTTTTTCTTTTTTTTTTTTCAGGTTATGCGTGTCCTTGGTTTTGATCACCATGCCTTTGCTCATTTTCGGGATGAGAGGAAAAGACAGCAAAGTCATGTAAGCACTACTCCGTATTAGACTCCTGAAGGTAAAATTATTCATTAGTGTTCTTGCAAAAGCATTTCTTTGTTTTTACGTTTGCTGCTAATAGCTTGAAGGATAACATGTTGACAATCAAATATTTGCATTTATCTGAGCACTTGAAGTGTCTTGATGTTCCATTTGAAATTCAGATTATCTTTCTGTGTTTAAAACTGGATTCAGGTTCATTTGTTTTCTCACTGTGTTCATCTTCAAATCTTGCCGTGTCTAGACAAGTTAATGTAAATAGTGACTTACTCATAATGAAATTGTATTCTTCTTGGATACTGAAATTTTGAATGTGTTTATTCTAACCGAAGGCTTAACTGATAGCTCTAACAATGACCCCTGCAAAATTGTGGTTGAGGCGTATACCACAGATGAAAATTGGCAGGTAATTACTTGTTATGCTTGTTAGATAAACTTCTCCTGGGCATACGTGCAACGCACGTTGCCCTTACTAGTATATATATATATATATATATACACTCGTGACACAAAAGGGACACCGAGGCATGTTATAATACTTTCCCAAAAATAAAATAAAATAAGGAGGAAAGGGATAAAACCCTCGTGCGTAATCAAGTATGTGTATGACTGATTCGACAAGCATTATCAAGTTTGGAAAACACCAAATCCACCGGCACATTCTCCCGATGATTCTTACATACTCATTTTTTTATATTTTATATTTTATTTTATTTACTTAAAAATTAAGTATTTTTAAATGATGTTGTGAAATTTTTAAAAATATATTTAAAGAGATTAAAAAATACATAAAAAAATAAAATGAAATAACCTTCTTGGTGGGCAGTATCGGGAGCCACTCTCGGTTGCTCTAGCACTGGCATCAAGTTTATAATTGATCTGAAAGTATACATTATCCAAGCATGATCTATATAATTTTTTTTTTTTTTTTTTTTAAAAAGAGTGGAAGGAAAATAAACGAGAAAACAATATAAAAGAAAGACAATTGTAAACAGCTGTACAAGGGTCAATAGAAAGCTAATCGTCCGAATAGAAATATGTTACCTTTTTGTTTGTCTCGTGAACCTGGCCAGTTAGCCGTCTTGGCTTGAGAATCAACTTGACAGCTCGGGAAAATTTTATATACCATATTATCATTTCACTTTTTTCATTAAATAAGATGTGACATATTTATGATCAACATTAAATAATTATTTATTACATATTTTTTTATCATTTAATAGTGACGAATATACTACATACTACTTAGTATAATCGAAATAGAATGAAAATTTAGCGTATAGTATTAAGTTGTTCTGTGAGTTAAATGTTCATGGACTACAGAAAACAATCAACGTGACAACAAAATTTTTTACAAGTCCAACTGTGTGCCTATATATATATATATATACATATATATGTTAAAAAGTAGAAAGTTTTATTTAAATGGCACGTTAATCATGCGAAAGTTTTATTTATTTAAAGGGCACGTCAAGCATGTAACATGTTCTAGGAGAGTTGATAAAGTTGTTGATGTGTTAGCAAAGAGTGCTTTAGGAATTTTGGAAGAGAGCATTCAGCTTGAGAATTATCCTACATGTATTCATTCATTTTTATAATGAGTATCAATAAAAGTATTCTAATTTTATTTATAAAAAAAAAAAAAAACAATTTAACGTGAAATTAGTTTTATTTTAACTCTAATGTGAAAGAGAGTTAGTAGAAAGCTCTTGAAAACAATTTGAACCTTTGCAAATCATATAGTTAAGAAAAAAAATCGCTATAAAATTCAAAATTACTTAAATTAATGAGATTTTGATTGATAGGAAATCAAATATTATAGGTGCGTGTGTTTTGGTTTTTATCTCAACTATCACAAGGCCGCATGAACTGAATTCACATTTACAACTTAGAAGTTGATCCAAAGTATAATTTAAATGTTTTTATAATCTGTAATATCCCTAAATTGTGTAATAATTTGGATATTCTACCCAATGATGAAAGAACCTTAGTTGAAGTTACTCCACTAATAGTCATTGATCTTCTTCTTTCTTTTTTTCTCGTGTCCCCACAAATTACAATCCATACTTCAATCATACCCCAATTAGCAAAAGGATGAAAAGAAAGGTAGGGCAGGGCATATATGTAAGATATTATTGCTATCATCAACTCTTCATGTACACATACTTGAAAGAGAGTTTTTGTGATATGAATTAATGTAAAATCACCACTTATTCTAAAAGTTTAAACTAATAGAAAGATATATATTTAATCATTTATATTTGTCTTGATATTGATGAACACTTGATGTGATGCCCAGATATATAGTTGGCATCTTTGTATATACATACATGCATATATATATGTATATACCTTAATTAAGAGTCCATCGTTTTGGGCGTTCATCTCCTTTTAATTAACACTAGTATTAGTACAACTTTATTTTACTTTCCATACATTTAACATAAGCGTACGTTGAAAGTACTGCAGCAAACTCATTTTTACAAACAAGTAGTAGTACAATAAATAAATTTACTTTGCTGAAGACATGTCAACAAAAACAAAGTATATAATAGGAACCATACCGATGATGTTACTTAAAAAATTAATTTTTTTTATTTGAGTCCCATATTTACTCACTTTTTTTTAAAGGAATTGTGCATCATTTATGCATTCCACGACTGCAAATATCATTTTTCTAAAAAGAAGAGTAATACTACATATAGTCGTTGAGTACGCAAATATTGGGTAATATTTTGATAAAGAATAGAGTCTACTATTAAAAAAATTAATTTTTTTATATAGTCCTGTATTTATTCATTTTTTTCAAAGGATTGGGTAGATCAGGTAAGGACTAAAAATCTATCTCAATCATGATCATAAATATCATATAAGTTTGACCAAGTTTCTGGAATGCTATTACTCCTTCCATGGATAAAGTTAGGATCCAAAATCCACGATATTGACTAAGATAGCTTTTTGTTGATAGGGAAGATATGTCAACGTCTTTGCATTCTTGACTCATTCCATCTTCTTCTTGGTGCTCAAAATGAGTAGTAGAAGAAAGTGATAGAAGAGTGGACATGATTTGAGTACAAACAATAGTACTATTGGGTCTTACTTTATTTCGCGCATGGTTATATATTTATTGACTATTTAACATCAAGTGATGAATTCACTCATACAGCAATAAAATATTATAAAATGTTATATATAGTGTATATTTTTTATCCACTCTAGATTTTAGAGTACCATTCACATCACGTGAATTCGTGTATTCAATTATTGTAGAGAAATTTACTCTCACCAATAGTTGCGTTTCGATAATTTTTTTATTTATTTAGTAATTAAGAAAATATTTTTTAATAATGTTATGATTTTTTTAAATATTTAAGAGTATAAAAATTAAATTATAAATTAGAAAAAATATCCTTATCGGACCCGTCTCGTACACCATCCGGGGTGTAGCATCGCTCATTATTGTAAGCCTTTTGTTAAAGGATAGTGATAGGGTTACTACCCTATTACTACCTATCTACTACCCAAGCTCATTTTAAAATTTTTTATTTTTTTATTATTTTCTTTTAAGTATTTTTTTAACATCCTTAATCACTAAGAAAAAATTAAAAATATATATAACATTACTAATATTCATTTTCTTAATCATTAAGTAAAATTAAAAATTAAAAAAAATCAAATACAAAAAAAATAGTAAATGAGTAGTAGTAGAATAGTAACCCTATCATTATTTTTTGTTAAATATGATTTGAGTTTTCGTAAATGAAAAAGAAATATGGTCAGAAAAGATAAAAAATACTAATCTAATGAAGGAAAATGCTGGATCCACCGAGGAAGCAGCACTACAAAAGTCACCGATTCATATTCTATTTATTTTTCATTATATTATTTTTATTTAACCGTTAAGAAAGTATTTTTAAATGAATTTATAAATTTTTTATTTTAAAAAATATATATATATGAAAAAAATAAATAAAATAAATAAATAAACGTGACCACTCTCGTGCTACGCCCTCGTAGCACGACGTGATTCCACGTTAGAAATGCTTATCCCACATACGATTGATTAGTTAGAAAGATTTGATTCTTGGAGGATTGCTTATACGCAATCACAACGAGATTCATGCAATCAAATATGAATCACAAGTAATTGGGCAATTGACTGCTAATGTGTCAGTAATCACAACGTGTGTCATTGTCTGGGAGTTTTTTTGTTGGTTGTGGGGCGCAGTACTTAAATAAATAAATATACATATATATATATAAAAAGATTTAAAAAAGAAGAAAGTTCTCTTTTAGAGTGCACATGAGTTTTGCTATATAATTTTCACCATTCTCCATACTTCACAATTTGTTAAATTTTTAAATTTTTTAATATTTTTTTAAATTTTATTTTGAATTTATTATTTTTAAACTATTTCAAATTTTCTATTCATTATTCATATAATAAATATTTGATAAAAGAAAAAAATTTTAAAAAAAATTTTAAAAAATGTGGTGTGTAGAAATTGTATGAATAATATTAAATTGTGGAGATTTTTTGATGGATGAAATGGCAGTTGTTAATTTTTTTATATTTTTATACAAAAGGGTGCAAAATAAATTAAAATAAGCATACAGGTAACATGCAATTCTCCAAGCCTCATTAAGATATTTTGAAATAAAAAATAGAAACAAAAAAATAAATTTTTTGAGATTAATTATAGAAACACTACTGATAAGGTGGATGTATATGGAGATCAATAGCAATAAGATAACTTTTTTTATTCAACTCAGACAAGAAATGCAAATGACAAGCAAAGAACTCACCTTTCCCGGACTTGCTCACAATGGAAACAGCAAGAACAACCTACATCAAAATAAGAAGCAATATTACACCAAAAAATCCTATACGGATGAAAACTACAGATATAGGACCAGAAAAAATAAACAAGGTGAGAGTTTCATTATTTCATTGGCGGTTGAACAGATATACGAACAGAACAAAAAATCTTACCATCTTGGCTTATTCAGAAATGAGAACCAAGGAAGACCAGTAGAAAAGGCAGCAAAAGAGATTGTATTTGTATCAATCACCTAAAAGAATAAAATATCTTGTCAAATTCATAATTATTTCAATACTAAGCAGAACCACGCACAACCCGATCCATACAACCAATTGCTGTCAAAAGAATACTAAATAAACAAGGTTATTGCACCCACCCACAAAAAAAAAACACATACACATTAGTTCAACCACAGGCATCATCATCATTACATAAAAGCTGCGTAAGGTTATATAGAACTAGTTTATATAAATTGAACCTGAGGCCCACATTCCAAGTCTGCCCTCTAATGCTTTCTACACCATCCGATTCATCAAAATTTGGTGAATCAGGAAATTCCAAATCAGATCAAATCAGCATTTTGGAACTAATCTCAACCTCCAAAAAATTTAAAAAATGCAACCTTATAAAAGACAGTAGTAATACTAATAATAAGAAGAAGAAGAAGAAGAATAACAACAACACTCGGCGCTTTCACGAAGCAAGAAAAATTGCGGAACGATCCGGATAGCACGAAATATAGCTGCAAGCTCTGATCTCGTTAAGAAGCCCCAGCCGCGAATAATAGGGCTCGTGCAAGGAACTCAAAAGAAGCTTGGGGGAAGCATCGAATAAATTAACTCACCTAGGAACATAATAAGCATTTGGCTGCTGAGAAAACGAAGAAAATTTTAAAAAAACTGCACAAAACCTGAAATCTGAGTAACCTAACTTATCCACTCGGCAGATTCTCCAACCGCCTTTTCGCGTCTGAGAGAGAGACCAAAACTCGCGCAATTTTTGATGATAAATTTCGTTGTTTTCTCATGTTTTCCTTCGTTCACGGCAACCGCAAGGGGGAGCGAATTGCATTGAATTGAAGTAAAATCTACGCTAAAATGATAAATTTCTGAGAGATTGACAGCTGAGATCTGATCCGAGAAAGAGCTCACCTGGTACCACTTCTTCCGAGCGAAAAGAACGAAAAACTGAGGTCACTGAGGTGAGACGAGACCAAAGATTCTAAAGAAAGCGAGGAAAATGCAAATAGTTTTTATTGGTTGTCGTGGGCCGAATGTGTTACTTTAGCACGCAAGCGGAAGTGGTGCTTTTGGGGCCGTTAGTTTGCATTGGGCCTATAAAAGCCCCGATTCTTTCTTTAGCAAATCAGCGTAGATAATATACATCCACGTATATTGACGCAGCACGATTTAGTTTATAAATTTTATATTTTTTTCTAGGAAAATAAAATTATTGTATATAAATAGAGTGAAATATATATAGTCTACACTAAATAGAATTTTTTAAAAATTATATCTACAAGTAAAATACCCGCGCAGTCATAATCAAATTAAGTGACAGACAGTTAAATTAATTATTTTTCAATTAATACAACAAATATATTAATATTTTTACCGTCCCTATAATATTTTAATTTTATGTTTAAAATATTACGAAACGGTAAGTTAGGATGCAACGATGACATGTGTGATAGAAGATGAATTTTATGCATCAGATACTATTCATTTTCACACCTTATATCTATAAATTTTTTTTTTTATATGGTGTAAGTATTTTTCATAAGATGTGGATGTATTTTTTTTAAGGTATGGAATGTGATCGTGTGGTGTAATAAATTATAACTGATGAGAAGAATTTTTTGTAATAGAAATATTATTATTAGAATTTTCCCTTAAGGATGTTTAGCAAATCACGTAACAATTTTATCTACTGATAATATAAATATTATTACTTTTTATTTTAAATGTTGTCTATTTAAAATATTTTTATATATTATCATTTAAAATGTAAAACATTAACAAATATAATTAATAATTATAAGATTAACAGGACTTGAAAAATGGATTTGAAAAAATGTAGTGTAACCTATATATTTTAAATCATATAAATCTCGATAACCAGCACTATGAGCAAAATAATATTCTATAAAAATAATAGATATCATAAAACAACAATTAAATATCAATATAATAGCCAATGGCTATGATACCAAATAAGTAAACCAGTATATATATATATATATTTATATATATAAGGTAATTTATATTAATAGCTTAACAATAGAAAGAAAATGCAGTATAACCAGCCATATGCATAAGTGCAAGTAAAACAGACGGTATAACCGACCATATGCATGAATAAATATAAAAGATAGAAAAGATATATGATAAAATCAACTTTATTAAAGGCATAATACTTACATGGAGATTAATTCTCAGAAGGGTTGGAAGCAGAAGACATAAAGGAAGGTTGGAAGGTTTACACGAGAGATTTTAGAAAGTGAGGAAGACTAGAGAAGGGAAAGCTTGAAGGAGAAAAGATGAGGTTTCAGAATGCCCTCACATGTTTACAAGCTTCTTTATATAGACAACAGAACAGTACTTATAATTAGGGCTGTGCAAAATTTCGAAAATTCCAACTCCACCCAACTCCCGCTCTGATTTCGACCCCGACAGAGTCGGAAATTGAAATTCGGAGTTAGAGTAGCTCCGAATAAAGGGTCGGAGTTGGTGTCGGAGTTTGGAGTGAACTGGAGCTCAGAAATCCGATTCCAACTCCGATTTTTTAAAATAATAATAAATAAATAAATAAATAAAAAGATGTAAAACGACATCTAGTTTTTTTTAAAAAAAATAAATAAATATGCGAAACGACACCCTTCCACTAAATGTGGAACAACGTCGTTTCATCACACGGGGGGTCCAAAATGCAGGACTCTCCTTCCCTTCTTCCTCCTTCCTTCTTCCCCTTCTTCCTTCTTCCCCTTCTTCCTTCTTCTTCTCTTCTATTCTCCAAACCAGTGAACCCTGAATTGATCTCGTCGCCTCGTTCCCTAGCCGCCGTTCCTCTTTGCGCCTCCGTAGTCCGTAGTCTCGCCGCCTCGTTCTCAAGCCAGCCTCCGTAGCCTTTGCCCTTTAGTATGTTTCCGTTGTTCTGATTCTGAGCCCTAAAATTGATTTAATTTTTTTATTCTTCCATCTCGGGTTGCCTAGATCTTGTTACTTTCGGATCATAAAGGTGGTTATTCTAGTGAAGTTGAGTTGTATTTGTAGTCTTGTAGTAAGGAAATTTAGCAAAAATTGATGATAGCTCATCGGTTGGACTGTTGGCAGTATGCATGCGATGTGTTTGATAAAAAAAACTCTTTCATAATTTAATTTTTATCAAATTCTAAAAATTCTACTCTGATCATTTTTTGTGTATGTATATTTACCTTTAAACTTGTTGATGGCAATGATAAGGTCAATAAGATTCTAAGAGCAATATATACAACTAACACTACCAGTAGATCAAAAGTGATATAAAAATCACATTAGTCACACTCACATACATAGGAAAGGAATATAGCACTTGGATTGGTCTGTTTAGTTGTCATGTTAAAATTGCCATATCTAATCATTATTCGATATATGATCATTAAGGTCACTAAAAACACATGTTTCTATAATATATCAATGAACAATCTTTGTCCTTAACATCAAGTTTGCCTCCATTGATCAATAGAGAAATTAACCTATACGTGATCATGATCTGTACGTACGTGATCATGATATATATATATATAGTTCTATGCATGTAGTACGTACATGACATGTAAAGGCCAATCAGGACCGGCTCTCCCATAAGGCGAGTTAGGCGGTTGCCTAAGGCCCCATAGTGAAAAAAGACCTTAGAAAATATTAAGAAATTAATTAAATTAAAAATTAAATTATCTAAACTAAAGGAAGAAGGACTCAGAAAATAATTAAGTAAAAACAATTGAAAATATTAAATTATCTAAACTAAACAAAGAGATGCTAACATTAAAAATTAAGAAAATCAATTCTCAACTCCACCAAAAAAAACAAATGCTAACAATTATAAAAATAAAAATAAAAAATTTTATTTAATTACATAGTTTGTAACTTCTCTTAGAAAGGCTAAAAGTCACAATAATGACTCTGTAAATTCAGTAATTCCCTCTACTCTCTTTTTATACATCAGATCTACAAGAAAAATTTTATTACCCATATACTCCACTCTCCATTCTCTAATCTCTCTCTTGCGCATCCTCTTACTCTTATTTGCACTGACACTCTCTCCAATTCTTATTGTCTCCAATCGCACGCATTGGCAGACGTAGAGCAACTGCTGCAGCTCTAAGTCTCTACTATGTTTTGGACTTTGATGTCGGTGACAAACAAATGAAGGTAAGTAATCTGAGGCAGTGAGGCTCTGAGTCTCTAACTATGACTTGCAGTTTATAAAGTGAAATTTTTTTGTTTTATATAGATAAGTGAAGCATTGAGTGACTCATGAAGGTTAAAGGTTTGGCAATAAAAAAGCCACGCGATACTCATTCTGTGAACTTATTTACTGATAGCCGGCCCTAGTGAACATCTTCTCTCTTTATTATATTTTGTCTTATTCTTCAAGACTTTAAACTTCTACTTTAAGATGTAGGTTCGTAGCGTTCACAATCACAAATCACATAACCGATTGTATTTTGTCTTATTCAACACTTTAAACCTCTACTTTGAGATGTAGGTTCGTAGCTTTCACAATCACAAATCATATGACCAGTTGTAATTTGTGTTATTCTTCAAGATTTAAACAACTACTCGTAGGTTTCACAGTTTCACAATTCACAAATGACAAATTACATGGCCTACCTATGGATTATTTTTTAAATTTTATTTATTTCTCTTTCAATACTTCTAATTTATAATTTATTTCTTAATTTTAGATATTAATATTAAGATATTTTATTATATTATACAGATTAACAATTTTACATAAAAGTGAAGGCCATTTGGTATATGAAAGTGAATCTCATTCGCTAAATCAGATTCTATTATTTTATGTCCATATTTATTTTATTCTAGAATATTCATAAGCATAATTAGATTTTATATAGTAGATATTGTTCTTTTCTACTAGAAAATATGTCTAATAGAAAATATGCATCTAGATATAAGAAACTTAAAAAAAAAAAAAAGAATAGAAAAACTGATTGAATCCCAAAAATGATCTTTAAATAAATTTGTTACTACCAACAAACAAAAAATAGTAGAAACTTTAGGTGAAACATTTGTAAATGATCAAGAACCACACCAAATAGGATTAGAAGATAACAAAATAAATCAAGAAATACAATAAAAGGGATATGAAGATAATGAAACAACACAACAAACTCAACAAAAGGGATCTGAGGATAGTGCTCAAGCATGTACTACTACAATTATTACTGAAGAATTTAGAAAAAGTATAGAAGAAAATAAAAATACTGAGGACATATCTGATTCTATTCCTTCAAATATTTATGACTCTGCTCAATGGAAATATGTTAATACAAAATTAAGAGATTTATTAGTAGAAAATGGCCCAATTAGATATAGAGATATAAACTTTCCTAAGGATGAGAACTCTAGACATTTTTGCACTACATATTATATATGAAACTTATCAAATGAGGAGAAACATGATAGAAAATGGCTAGTATATTCAAAAGACTTGAATAGAGTATTCTGTTTTTGTTGCAAGTTGTTTAATTCAAAACTTAGTATAAGTCAACTAGCTAATAAAGGAACCGATGACTGGAAAAATCTTAGTGCTAAGCTTAAAAGCCATAAAACAACCAATGAGCATATTACTAACATTACTGCTTGGCTTGATTTAGAAATGAGATTGTTAAGAAATAAAACAATTGACAAAAAAGTCCAAGAACAAATTAACAAAGAAAAAGATCATTGGAAAAAAATGTTATTAAGAATTGTTGATGTAGTAAAAACTCTTGGTAAAAATAATTTACCATTTCCAAGACAAAATGAAAAGATCTACCAAGAAAATAATGAAAATTTTTTAAGTCTAATTGAAATGATTTCTGAGTTTGATCCAGTATGCAAGAACACATTATACGTATTCAAAATGGTGAAATTCATAATCATTATCTTGGGCATAATATACAAAATGAATTAATACACTTGCTAGCAACTGAAATTAAAACCCATATTATTAAAAAAATCAATGAAGCAAAATATTTTTCGATTGTACTTGATTGTACCTCAGATGCAAATCATCAAGAACAAATGTCTCTCATACTAAGATGTGTTAATATTTCAACAAGTCCAATAAAAATAGAAGAACATTTTTTAGAATTTATTAAAGTGGATGATACAAGTGAAAAAGGTATTCTCAGTGAATTATTAGATGCAATAAAAAATCTTGAACTTGATATTAATAATGTTCAAGGACAAGGTTATGATAATGGGTCTAATATGAAAGGAAAAGAACAATAAGTGCAAAGAAGATTGCTTGATATAAACTCTAAAGCATTTTACACGCCATGTGGATGTCATAATCTTAATCTTGTTATATGTGACATGGCTAATTCTTGTCCTAAAGCTATATCATTTTTTGGAATAGTTCAACTTATTTATTCTTTATTTTCTTCATCAACAAAGCGATGGAAAATTTCAAGATAATGTGTCGATTCTAACTCTTAAGCCACTCTCACAAACACGTTGGGCAAGTCGAATTGAAAGTATCAAAGCAATAAAATTTCAAACTTTACAAATAAGAGAAGCTTTATTGCAACTAGCAAAAATAACTGAAGATCCTAAAATAAAGAGTCAAGCTAATTGTTTAGTAGAATACAAAATTGAGAACTTTGAATTCATATTAGGCATGACCATATGGTATGATATATTATTTGCGGTCAATACTGTAAGTAAAACTCTGCAATCTAAATATATGCATATAGATGTTGCCATCGATCAATTAAAAAGTCTTGTTTCTTTTTTTCAAGATTATAGAGAAATTGGATTTAAATCTGCTATGATTTCATCGAAAGAGATTGCAATTAGTATGGAAATAGAACCTGTATTTAGAGCAAAACGAATAATTCATAAAAAAAAACAGTTTGATGAAAATGTCAATGAAGAGACAACACAATCTGCTGAAGAATCTTTTAGAATTAATTATTTCTTATTCATAATAGATCAAGCAATTTCTTCAATTCAAAATAAGTTTAAACAGTTTCAAATATATGAAAATATATTTGGTTTTCTATTTAATATTAAGAAATTGAAAACACTTGATGATGGTAGTTTGCAAAAAAATTGTCTTAGTCTTGAAAACTTTTTGAAATATGATATTGGTGGTTTAGATTTATTTTCTGAACTAAAAGTTTTAAAAGAAATTTTACCAGTAGTAGAAAGCACTCATATTGATATATTAAATTATATAAAAAGACTTGATTCTTTTCCGAATGCATGTATTGCTTACAGAATTTTATTGACAATACTTATTACTGTTGCTTCTGCAGAAAGAAGTTTTTCAAAATTAAAATTGATAAAATCTTATCTAAGATCAACAATGTCGCATGAAAGATTAAATGGACAAGCCATATTATCAATTGAGAAGAAGATATTAGAAGAACTTGAATATAAAAATTTAATTAGCAATTTTGTATCTCAAAAAGCAAGAAAAATAATTTTTAAATAAAAATATATTTAAATATAACATAATTAATTTGATATAAGAAAAAAAACCCCATTTTAAGTTATCGCCTTAGGCCTCAAAATCTAATGAGCCGGCCCTGAGGCCAATCAACGTCTTGATGATCATATATTATGTGTCAAAGTGATCATCATTGTTGAGCCAAGGGATCAATGAGCACACTTGTTACGCTCTTAGTCACATTCTATGAACTGAAACCTGTCAAATGCAGTTCAGAAATGCATGTGTGCTAGCTTGAACTATTTTACTTTACAGAAACCTATCAAAGACTCAAATGTGTACCAGAAATGCATGCAGTCCAGAAATCTGTCAAATTTTCCTATTGTTATTGAGTTTATACTTTACAGCGAAGGGAAAAAAAAAGAGGCTACAAACTTTTCCCATCATTTGAATTCCAAACTACTAAAATAATCATCATTCCTTTTTTTGAGGTTCCCATCATTTGAACTTTTTATGTTTTCATTTTTTATGTTCTTTTTTAAAAATTTGTAAGGGAACTTTTGTTGGGATATCATAATTATCATTCTCTCCCTTAAATGAGTTAATGCCTTTTAAATTTTTAATATAGCCTAGTTATTTTTTAAACTAATTTTTTACTTCTAATTGATTTTTGCAGCTTTTTTTATTGTG
Organism: Pterocarya stenoptera; assembly: GCA_003123785.1. Classification (NCBI taxonomy): domain Eukaryota; kingdom Viridiplantae; phylum Streptophyta; class Magnoliopsida; order Fagales; family Juglandaceae; genus Pterocarya; species Pterocarya stenoptera. The sequence continues at coordinate 17,706 of QEOT01002103.1, forward strand.
ATATGAATCATAGACCTAGTGGAGACGATCGTCCACAATGGGATGTGGCGGATGCCAATGCTACAGATCCTACACCTGTGGATACTTTCACCCCTAGAGCCACATCCAGGGTAGCTACATATAGAGCAGCTGCATCTTGTGCGAGTAGTAGACTCTCACTCCCAGTAGATATAGAGGGTGAGGATGAGGATATGTTCAATGAAGAGGAGGAGATGTCCATTGAGCATGAACAATCACAACGGTCTTCTAAAAAACAGTTGTGAACATGGGAGCATTTCACAAAAATTCTTAGTGATATTGTGAACCCACAAGCAAGATGCCACTATTGTGGTCAACTTTGTAAATTTCATTCGAAAAAACAAGGCACCAGTGTGATGATAACACATCTTAATGGTTGCCAACGATATAAGATTGCGAAGGGATTGGCGGCCACTGATCAGACCAACCTCAGTTACAAAACTTCTATGGCCACTGATGATACACAGGCTAAGAAACTGGTCATCCCTCAATATAGTGAGAAAATGTTGAGGGACATACTTACGAAGATGATAATTACTGATGAGATGCCATTTACCACAGTCGAGAAGAGAGGCTTCTGAAAGTTTCTAAACTTTGTTAAGTCACGATTTCTCATTCCATCACGGTATACGGTGATGCGAGATTGTATGAAGAGGTATGCAAAGGACAAGGCGGAGATGAGGAAGATGTTTGTTACCACTGGCCAGAGAGTGTCATTTACGACTGACACATGGACGTCCATACAGAACGTCTGCTACATGTATATCGCAGCACACTACATTGACAGTAAATGAATTTTGCATAAAAGAATTATTGGCTTCAAAGAAACTGTGGATCATAAAGGTGCATCCATTGGGGCAAAAATGGATAATTGTATAAAGGACTGGGGAATTCGAAAAGTGATGTGTATTACAGTTGACAATGCTAGTGCCAATGAAACAGCAATTGATTGGTTTAAGTGGAATACGACGGTGAACAATGATGTCATTTGGGACCACGATTTTATTCATGTTCGATGTTGTGCTTATATCATTAACCTCATAGTTGTTGAAGAGTTAAAAGAGGTTGATGTTTCCATTACCCGAGTCCGCAACATTGTGCGATATGTGAGGGGTTCCCCCCAAAGGCTTGTCAAATTTAAGGCAATAGCAAATGATCTTCAGATTGGATGCTCTAGTATGTTGTGCTTGGACTTTTCGACTCGATGAAACTCTACATACATGATGTTAGATGCGGCATAGAAGTACCAAAGAGCGTTCGAGCGGATAGAGGTCGAGGATGGGGGCCTGAGATATGCTTTGTTGGAGCTAGCAGGACAGGGGTTCGATGCACCTGACGCACATGATTGGACTAGTGCGAGGTACTTTGTTCAATTTTTGTAAGTTTTTTATGAGATAACCATGTAGATATCTTGATCCAAATATACGACTGCAAACTTGTATTTCAGCGAGCTCTCGAAGCTTTACTTCTACTTGAAAAATAGTTGTGCTGACTCTAAGGGATTGTTATCTGCTATGGCTACGAGGATGAAGACCAAATATGAAAATATTGGAAAAATATTGAGGAGATAAATAGATTATTATTTGTGGCTATGATTCTTGACCCCAGATATAAGTTGGTCATTCTAGAATTTTGGGTAAATTCCATCCTCGGGGCAGTGAAGGCTGCAGAGTTTATGACAATGCTTAAAAGTGATATTGATGACCTATAGAGTCACTACAGCAATAGTTGTCAACCATCATTCGCAACTTGTAGCTCCTCACATTCGAGGACGACGGGATCGACAGCTTACTTAGACTACTGACCCATTCGGACTTGGGTTTACACGCCATAGTATTATGCAGCAGTATCATCAACTTATTGCAACGAGGAATATTATGCAGTGTACATCTAAGGTTGAATGATATTTTATAGAAGCTGTCAAGGCACCTAGTAATATATTTCAGTTATGAACTTGGTGGAAGGTTAATTCCACCAAGTATCTGGTCCTTTCCCGTATAGCCCGAAATGTACTAGTCATCCACAACCTCCAAGTGATCACACATGGCAGAATGCCAACTAATATGCCCTGCCTCGATGATTCTTTTGCACAAGAAAGCCATAGAGAGACCCTTGTCCACCACGAAGCATGATGTAATTTCGAAATTCCCAAGGCCGACTCTGCAAGCCCCTAAATTTGTTACACAAACTCATTAGAACTCAACACATGATCCCTCGTTTCACTGTGGCCTGAAGGATCCAACAGTCACACTTGGAAGCAAGAGGGATGCCGATAGATTAGATATTATCATCCACTGGCAAACAGTTGTACTTGGCCTTCCAAACGCAAACTGACAACTTCTTAGGTAACAGACCATGCCAAATTTAGTCCATACCCTGAGCTATAGGACTTTAACTCTGACGAGATCCCATGCACTTGCAGACGAGAACTTGCCGTCTCTACTAAGCATCCACACTAGAACATCTTCACCCTTTCGACCCGCAGCAATACTTTGATAAATCTCTACTGCCTTAACATCCTGCACTAAGTCCACCAACTGATCTTTATCCCATGTATTCTCAACCCACAAATCATACAAGAAAGATCCACTCCCCTCCTTAACCTTCAGCCTATCAAGAACCTCAAGCATAACACACATGATGTAATTCCAAAAACGAGAACCAAACGAATTCAAAGTGGCTAGCGGCACATGACCCTTCTTCAAATACTTGGCTCAGAAAAAATTAGTCCATAAGTTCTCAATAGACAATAAACGCCACGCGCGCGAAAGTGAATGTATTTTGTTTCTGAGCTTTTGGGCTAAAAGGAAGGAATGTATTTTGTTTTCCTCATACGCAGAGCTTTGATCAAGTTTGATCCAAAGCTCTAGTACTCTATTTCAAGTTTAGTTCAAGAATATATTTTCAAAACAGGAGTGAACCTATCTATCTACCTCATAAATTGATCAAGTCTTTTGCTTCTGTTAAATCTAGTTTTGCATGGCCGTAGCGGGTGTGCTTTGGTTCCAGGAAAATCTCGTCTTGCTTGGCCATAGTGCTCCATATTATGATAGATGTGGAACCACGAAGGTTAGTTTGCTTCTGTTGAGGGAAAATTTAGTTGATTGACATATTCTTGTGAAAACATTTGTAAAATTATGTTGTAACAAGTGTTAAAGTGTGTTTTAGTGAAAAGGAGGTCAAGTGAGCTCAATTGGCTCAAGCACAACACATTTTGGAAGTGTGCAGGAAGTTGGCTTGACACGGCTTGACACTTCGCTCAAGCCAAAGAAGTTGGCTCGACGTGCGCTCGATGTGGTGCTCGAGCGAAGCCTTTCAGAGAGGTCCGCTCTATGGTCGCTCGACTCAGCGCTCAAGCGAACTCAGGTAGAGAGATTCGCTTGATGGTCGCTCAACGTGTCGCTCGAGCGAAGTTCTGAAAGTTAACCTGCGCTCGAGCCAATGTTCAAGACACTTGAAATTCAAGTTTTTGAGCGCCGTGAATCAAACGGGCTATAAATAGAACATCTTATTCTGTTCTTTGGTGTGGAAAAATAGAACAAAAATCCTAGGGGCTTTCAAGAGCTATTGAGAGAACTTTCTCCCCACATTGTAAATCTCTCTTGGAAGAACATATCTCCACCACACACACACAACATGAAACCTCATACAAGTCCATCGAAATGGTCGTGTTTTATTGGCTGGAAGGTTTCCGGAGTTGCTGTTGATGCAAAGATCGAGAGGTTCTCGTGGGATGCTATCGAGAGGTCGGAGTTCCAACACTACATGCGTGTAGAGATCGAGTGGGTCACTCGTGGTGTTCTAGATCAAGTTTAGGAACTTCAAATGTTTTGTAAGTGTCACTAAATTGGTTGTAACAATTAAAATTTCTATAGTGGATTTGAGGTAGTGTCTTACACTCGGAGTGGTTTTAGATTTTGAAGAGATTTTTTAAATGAGTTTCCACTCCATGAACAAATCTTTGTGTTGATTATCTGTGTGATTTGTCTCATTATTTATTTGCTTGCTTGTCAATATTTCATTAGACCAGAAAAGTTGAACTACACCTATTCACCCCCTCTAGATGTTGTCTTGGGTAGAACTGCTACCTTTTCTGCTTCATCTGTAGCTGAGTACGTAGCTCTCCACGAGTACGTCTATCAAAGGAGTGAAGGAAAGAGGTGGGTTGATCGGGATGATGTCAAAGAATATTTTCATTCTTATTGACATCAGAGAGAGAGAAATTTGAGAATACAAGAATGCTTTTTACCGATCATTCAATGTCAACACATACATTAATGACAATAATAATATTAATACATATTTATTTAATTGAGATTTGCTAGGGATCCACAACTGTTCAAAACACACAACACACACTTTTTATTTTTTATTTCTTTTAAATGTCAGATCTCATCAGCTCTTTCATCTCCTTTCTCGTCTACATCTCTCTCTCCTCATGCTCTCTCTCTCATCTCCTCTCTCTCATCAAGTTTTCTCTCTCTTTGACCTCTCTCACTCCTCAAGCTCTCTCTCTCATCATTTCTCTCTCGTCAAGCTTTCTCTCTCTTCGACCTCTCTCTCTCTCCTCAAGCTCTCTCTCATCATTTCTCTCTTCGACCTCTCTCATTCCTCAAGCTCTCTCTCTCATCAAGCTCTCTCTCTCTTCGACCTCTCTCTCTCTCCTCAAGCTCTCTCAAGCTTTCTCTCTCATCAAACCGACCTCTCTCTCTCTCCTCAAGTGTTCTCTCTCATCAAATCAAGCTCTCGCTCTCTACTCAACATCTCTCACTTTTCTCTCTTCAAATGTACTCTCTCACATCAAGAGGAAAAAATCAAACGGTAAAGCTGGTTGCACGTAGGGTGTGTGTTGACTGATGCATACAGTAGGCTGATGCACAGATTTTTTCTATTTAATTTACCAAGCGAATGCCAACATACACATATATATACTAATATATCTTTTATATTTATTGATTCATGTATTTATTTTACATATTTCGTGGGCTAATTTCTCTGTGTATATATTTTATAATACATAATATATAATATAATATATATGTGTGTATGTATGTATATTAGTATATATGTATCTTCCGCGCGCATATGGTTGAACTCTTTTCTTCTTTTTCTTTTTATCTTTTTCTTTTCCCCTTCTGCATTGCTATGTACAGCCCGATCGATAAACGGAATTATGATTTTCCCATCTCATTGCAAAAAGAAGCAAAACAAATTTGCTTTTCTATTTACATTATGAAACCGAGAGAAGGAAAATAAGGGATTATTATAATTAAACAACTTAAATTTTGGAGAGAAATAGTAGAGATCAGTGTGTGCATTCACCAGATCAAGTCATTCATGAGATCACTTGAGAGTTTCTTTTGGTAAGCTGATCGAAAGAGAATTATACTAAACGAATTGGAGAAATGGATGAGAATTAGGTGATCGGGTACTTACTGAAAACGACATATCACATATCGTTATTTTATTTTATTTTTTCGTTTCGTTTTGTCATCATCAACTACTCTTAATATACATGATGATACTTGAGTCCCTTTAATTTGTTACAATCACAAGTACATGATGATTACTTTTCAACCTCTAATTGATTTCAACGTCTTTTTGATCTCTAGCTTCAAGCTATATCAGAACTTGTGGAGACAAGTCATGGTCTTAACCAAACAAAATGAGATGATCAATATGAAGTTAGACCAATTGACTACTAGCCAGAAGGCTGATAAGGTGAATCATCCAAAAGTAAGACAGGTGTGGATGAGAAAGGGGGAGGAGCAGACCAGACATGGTCTTTATGGTATAGATTAATGGTGATGCATACATGCATTTTATATATGTTTAGGTCTTGTTTAGTTTTTCTTTATTTTTTTTAGCATATTGTGTGTGTTCAATTCATGCAAAATTTTGTCCTTGTTTAAGTGTTGTGTGTGTTCCTAAAAAATCATGCATAATGTCTTGCATGTGATTGTGTGATAAGAGTGTTTGTGATGTCAATTCTGAAAATTTTTGTACATATGTCTTTTGAAAATTGTATCATGTACCTTTATAAGTTACGGAGATTTAAAACATGTGTACTATTTGTAATTTGTGACCTGCATCACATACTACACTTCCAGCTCAATCAATTGTTGTTTTGCCATCTGTGAGTACTTAGGGAGGCAATCAGATGTGTAAGGGAGCTCTACGTGTACACAGAATTGACCACGGGCTAGATGACCGCATGATTGTATGTCAAACTTCCTCCTATGAAAATTCTCTATCTATAAGAAGAAAAAGAAAAAGAAGAAGAAAAGTAAGAAGAAAAAGAAAAAGGGAAAGAAAAGGAAGAAGAAAAGAAAAAGGCCAATACTGACACAGGATTTCAAAAAAAAATATTTAGGTCCTAGCAGCATTAGGTTTGACTTTCTGTATCGTGGAAAGGCTTCCCAAACACTTATGGTTTCATGTTTCAGCCCAACCTCACTCACATTTTTTTGATTGAAACTTCTTGATTGAGTTGGGATTCACAAAACACGCATGTTTATCTTACTTATGATACTCTGTTTTTACTACTTGCGTAAATTGTGATAATATGATGCTCTTTTACATTTGACGTGATTTTTGAACTTCAAAATTGACTTCATTAATTCTTGAATCACTTAATGAAAGAAAATGCATGAAGTTGTAAATTCTGGGTATCCGCTCGAGCGAACACGGCTTAAAAAGCCCGTCTCGGTTTCTTTTCCCCCAAACCCGTTTCACTTCCAGTGTCGTTTCCTCTCCTCTCTTCGTGTGATTTTTTTTTCTCCTCTTTGATCCGTGTGCCTTTCACTTGATTTCTCTCAAGCAATCCCATCCCAATCACGGTAAGCTTCTCCCATTCGTTTTTATTTTCCTATTTTCAGCATATGAGTTTGTTTTTCTTCCCATTTGGGTTTGTTACATTTGGTCATTTTGCTTTGGTTTTTGAAATGGAGAGAATGATTTGGGTGCTTTTGTTGGTTAATGATGTGGGTGTAGAGGATGATTCTCCCACCCTTGTATTTAGGAAGTTCATGGAACTCTCATGGAGTTTTTGAACTTGATTTTGCTTGGATGCACTCCAAATGCTCGGTGAAATGCCTCGATGATGTTTGGTTTCAGTTTTTTCATCATGCATTGGCATAGCATTGTTCCCATAGTCATCACATATCATTCCTAGTTTTGGGATAATGTTTGGCATAAGTTTTAATTGTGATGGTGATGATTGAGACCCTTAGCCCTTTGTGACAAAAATGGGGAGAAGTATATATGCAAGGGGAGTGATGGTATGTGTTAGAGGGAGCTCATACATAGGGGGAGCACAAATGTTAGAATATTTGTTTTATGAAACATAATTTTTTATCTACTATTGTGCTTGTCATGTGTATAAGATCAATTTTTGCTTTTAATTATATTGATTACACATGTAATAATATTTCGTACACTTTTATTTTGGTACACTTACCTGTTTGTTGAGTGTGCAGAAATATCCCATGTTCGTGACTATACCTATATTTGGGAATCCTGAGTAGAGTGTGTTAGAATTAGGTCCTATGTAATAGGTTAGAGGTTTTGTCACAAAAATGCCAAAGGGGGAGATTGTTGAGGAAAAAATTAGTTGATTGGCATATTTTTGTGAAAACCTTTGTAAAATTATGTTATAACAAGTGTTAAAGTGTGTCTTAGTGAAAAGGAGGTCAAGTGAGCTCAACTGGCTCAAGCACAACACATTTTGAAAGTGTGCAGGAAGTTGGCTTGACACTTCACTCGAGCCAGAGAAGTTGGCTCGACGTGCGCTCGACGTAGCGCTTAAGCGAAGCCTTCCAGAGACGTCCACTCGACATGCGCTTGACTCAGCGCTCGAGAGAACTCAGGCAGAGAGGTTTGCTCGATGGTCGCTCGACTCAACGCTCTAGCAAACTCAGGCAGAGAGGTCTACTCGATGGTCGCTCGACATGAGTTCTGAAAGTTAACATGCGCTCGACTCTCGCTCGACACTTCGCTCGAGTCAATGTTCAAAACACTTGAAATTCAGGTTTTTGAGCGCCGTGAATCAGAGGGACTATAAATAGAACATCTTATTCTGTTCTTTGGTGTGGAAAAACAGAACAAAAATCCTAGGTGCTTTCAAGAGCTATTGAGAGAATTTTCTCCCCACATTGTAAATCTCTATTGGAAGAACATATAATCCTCCCAAAAGAATGGATCTTGGAAAATGAATGTCCGCCCCCTCCAAGAAATATTTCTTATCAAGTATTTGATCAGGGAATTTCTCAGCAAAATCAATGGCTCGATTGATGGGTCTGATTTTACCTTCAAAAATATCATAACCAAGGAAAAGAATCTTGGTTTGGAACAGTTTGATTTTGGGAGCAGAAACAACAAGACCATTATGTTTGATGATATTGAGAAACGTTTCAAGATGTTTGCAATGCTCATCAATGGATTTTGAAAAGGTTAAGATATCATCAATGTAAACAATAAAAAAAGTTGAGAATGAATTAAAGATATCGTTCATGATATTCTGAAATTCACTCGGAGCATTTTTTAACCCAAAGGGCATAACATTCCATTCGAAGTGGCCGAATGGGATAGCAAAAGCAATTTTATAGCGGTCTGACTCACTAATCTGGATTTGCCAGAATCCTGACTTAAGGTCAAACTTTGAATAAATAACAGAATCACAAAGTCTTTGGATGAGGTCATTTTTGTTAGGAATAGGGTACCTAATCCATTCTAAGACTTTGTTCAAAGGTTTGTAATTGATGACTAAACGGGGGGTCCCTCGCTCAATCTCAGCATTTTTCTGAACATAGAAGGCAGCACATGACCAGGGAGACTTGCTATGTCTAATGATATTCTTATTGAGAAGATCATGAATTTCTTTTTTTCAAATCTCTAAGGTCTCGCTATTTATTTGAATGGCGTTGGCCTTAGTGGGAATATTTTTCTCATTAAAACCTTTAACATAAGGAAGAGAAACAATATATTTCTTCCTATGCCAGAAAGCATTGGGAAGATCAGAACAAACTTCATAAACCAATTTTTTATTAAAATTATCGATTTTTGATTGTAAAAGCTTGCTGGATAATTGATCAGAAATTTTTTTATATTTGATTTCTTGCTGTAAGAAACACAAGTGTTTTTTTTTTTTGTAGAAAGCAAGGATTTCAATCATTTATCAGCTTTGATCTCATTACGAGATGCAAAATGGAATTTAACTTTCTGACCTAGAAGGTTGGTAGTGATACCATCTTCCTCTGTTACGAAAGGATATAAAGATGAAATAAACTGGATTCCTAATATGACCTTATCGGACATATTTCGGACTAAAACAGCAGGAATTTTAAAACAAACATTATCTTGGCAAACATGAGCATTGTTGAGCTCATAGTTGATCTTCATCTGAGATCCATTTGCAGAAGATAATTTTTCAGTTGATTTTTCAAAATATTTAGAAGGTATTTAGCCTTCTTGAATAATCAGAAATTCTCTGAAAGGTACTCCCTCATTTCCTTCTATCCCTCCATCTATTCCTGTTATCTTGTTACCCCTTGTTAGCTTGTGATTCAAAATTGTAATTTGTTATAATATTTTGAATACAAGTTTGTTTACATTCAATTATATTTTTGCATATCCATATCATGCATCGGTCGGCTACGCCGCCTTATATTTGTTAATACCCATACATGCATAAGGCTGGCTCTGCCACCTGTATACTTTATTAATTATACATTATATATAAAATAATGTTATTATAAAATAAAAGTTCAATCTTAAAAATGACAATTGAATTGATCATATATTATATAACTATATTAATATATAGTTTATAACTAATAGTACTAATACATAGCTATATTAATATATAAGTTTATAACTAATACTAATAGTCAAATATAGACTATAATTATAGCTATACTAATAGTCATAGTCTAATATTAATACTATTATATAGTCTAATAATTTATGTAACTATACGAATATATAAGTTTATAACTAATACTAATAGTCTATATAACTATAGCTATACTTATACTAATATTAAAACTATTATATAGTCTAATATATTATATAGCTATACTAATATATAAGTCTATAACTATTTAACTAATACTAATTATTTAATATAGACTATAGTTATAGTTATACTAAATCACTATAACTAATACTAATATATAACTATACTAATAGGTTAATATTAATACTATTATATAGTATTAATACTATTATATAGTCTAATATGTTATATTAGACTATATAATATATTAGACATTTAGACTATGGTATATTAAATGTATAACTATACATTAGTATATTAAATGGTATATTAAATGTATTACAAATATATATAAATTATAATTATCAATTTGCCAAACCATAAAAAAATCAATTAATTAACATTAAAAAAAATACATTAAAAATAATCAAATATTAATTTCCTATAACTAAACCCAAACGGCGCCGTTTTTCTATAACTAAAGTTTAAAGTTTAAACCCTAAACTCAGAAGTTCTACTTCTGCCCCTCAGTGCCCTCACTCTCTCCCTCTCGTCTCTTACTCCTGACTCCTGACTCCCTGCCCAGTGCCCAGTGCTCTCCCATCTCTCACTCTCTCGTCTCATACTCTCTTGTCTCTCGCTCTCAACTCTCCCGTCTCTCACTCTCTCATCTGACGTCTCTCACTCTCTCTTCTCTCAACTCTCTCAACCTCAATCTCTCTGCCGTGATTCTAATACAAATGGTAAGTTTTTTTTTCTTGTCTTTTGTTTTTGAAATTACATACTAGAATTTTTATGATTGGGTTTTGTTATATAATGGTTTTTGTGATTGGGCTTTCAGTTTTGTGATATTAGTGTTTTTGAATCTAAAATTTAAGATTTTTGTGATTGGGTTTTGTTATATTAGGGTTTTTGTGATTGGGTTTTGTGATATTGGGATTTTTGTGATTGAGTTTCAGTTGTGATATTAGGGTTTTTTAATCTGAAATTTAGGATTTTTTGTGATTGTGTTTATTACCCTATTTGTGATATTAAGGTTTTGTGAAATTACTTGAAATTATGATAGATGATATTTGTGATATTAGGGTTTTTTTAATCCAAAATTTACTTTGACTGGGTTTGTGAAATTGTGTTTTGTGATTGAGTTTTTGAAATTACATTGATAGGGCCTTACATTAATCCTTTAAATAAAAATAAAATTAAAACTAAAGGATTAATTTAGACTTATAATTTACACTTTTAGTGTTTGGATATATAATATTTTGGACTTTTGGAATTGTAAATTTGTAATTTAGACTTTTGAAATTTGGACTCATAAATTTATAATTTTTTAAACTTTTAGATTTCTAATTTAGACTTTTGAACTTATTTTATTCCATAGCAAAAAAATATTTATTGTAGATTTTTTTCAATTTTTGTAGTAGTTATATAATATTTATAAGCTTGCAATAGATTTTTTTTAGTAAAGTAGATTTTTAGAAAGCAGTTTTTAGTAAATCAGATTTTTTTTTTTTTTAGTAAAACAGATTTTTTAGTAAGTATGTTTTTAGTAAAGCTGGAGCAGATTTTTTAATAAAAGTATAATAGATTTTTTTAAAGTAGTTTTTTTTAAAAATAGTTTTTTAATGACAAAATGTCAAATTTACATTTTGTCCAAAATCGAAAAACTAGACCGGACCAGACCGAAAACCAGAAATACCGGTTTATGAGGAAAACTGGTGCGTAATCGGTTTTGAAAAATATAAAACCGGTCATACCGGTATGGTCCAAGATTTTGTCCAAAATCAGACCGAACCCATTACACCCCTACGGATTCCTATGCAACAAATTAAATAAGGGACAAGAGAAAATAAAAACATGCATAACAGACTCGTTAAAAGGACAAAAAAAAGTACTCTTACGTGTTGAGGGGAGAAAGAATTTGTCCACGGACTTGAGATGAGAGAGAGAGAGAGAGAGAGAGAGAGAGAGCGAAATGGATACATGAGTGGGGAGATAGAGAGAGACGGGTTTCAGGATGCAGAGACAAGGAGAGCAACACGGCAAGAGCGCTTTGTAACAGGAGAATTATTTACTCGAACCGATTCTACCATATATAATATAGATTGCTTAGAGCATTCGCATCGGCCTCGCTAAAAGTCCTAAAAAGCCAAATTATGGACTTCATGATCTTATTCCTCGCTGCATTGGACTCGGCAAAACAGAAAGTTTAAACTTTCATCTACAATAAGTCCATCCTTTTCTCCATACATAGTGAGCTACTATTCATCACTAAATCTTTATTTTATTCTAAAATCACATCTCCTCAACCGAAACATTCTATTTTCCTTGTGAATCCGTTCTCCCCAAAAACCTTCACTTTCTCTCCCTTTCTCCCTCGTCGAACACCCTCTTTCATTTTTTTTTCTCCCCGTTTCTCTCTTCCCTTCTCTTTCTCATCGGTTGTGTCTTTGGCCAGACATTCCCTCTCTCCCCTTCTCTCCATTTTTTCCATTTTTTTCCTGTTCTCTTGCTGTTTTCGTTACCCCAGGGTTGTCAAAGTTGGGAATTTGGTATTAGGAGAAGGAGCCGTCGATTTGGAAAACAAAATCGATTTTAATCAACTGGTCAGGCCTCTATTCGGGTTCTATTGTGCTTCACGGAAGGTAATCAACTCCCCTTCTCTGGTTTTTTTCGATTTGTAATTTTATTGTTTAGTTTTGGTTTTGGCTTGATCTGGTATGCATCATGTTTGGTTGTGATGGGGTCATAAATGAGTAGTGGATTCAAATCTGGATTCGGCCTGGCTTCAGTTTTGTTTCATTATTGAAAATCTTCATTTCATCTCTATGTTCATAGTGTAGTAATCTTCTGTTTTCTTTTTCGTTATAGTAAATTTTAATTTTTTTTTCACTAGTATATCAAGTAACTTGCATGCTTTAAAGTGACAATTGTTTACTTGCATGCTTCGGTTTGGAGAGTACTCTTGTTACCTTGAAATCGAAGTGGCTTAGTTGACGCTATAGAATGGTAAACAACTTATTTTCATTTCTCCTATTTGTTGGGCACTGGATGATCTGGAACAGAACACATGAACATAGAATGTTGAAATAAAATGTCTTTGTTGTTCTTCTTTGCAAAATAGAACACATGCATACCAATTTATCTTCTTTGCATACTAGATCAGCAAAACAGAACAGCAAGTTTATTTCTTTGCTGTTTTTCTGCATATTTCTTTGCTCTTTTTCTTTGTTGTTTTTCTACATATTTCTTTGCATAGCAGATCAGCAATGACTTTTATTTCTTTGCTATTCTTCTGCATATTTGTAGACTGTTTGTCTGCTAAAAATTTGTTAAAATTTTGAGCAATTTTTTAAAATCTAAAAACTGTGTTGGATGGCTGTAATTATATATGGGAGCTTATTGCTTTTATTTTTCTTGTTATGACTTCTATCCAAAGATGACGCTGATTCTATATGTAGTGCCAGATGATGCTGCTAATTTTACATGTGGTTTTACATGAAAGAACATTCTTTGTTCCTGAGAGCCTATGTCTTCTTATGCTTCCCAATTTCCCACATGCTTTTCATCCCTTATCTACATTGTGTCTATTGTCAGGTTGCATTTGGGTGGTTTAAATAAATAATTCCAAGGTGTCAGGCAATGCCATGAAATGGGTTTGAGCCAAGGCTACGTGATTTTGTTCTTTATGTTCTCTTTTGCTTCTCAATTTTCCACATGCTTTTCATTTGTTCATCTACACTGTGTATTGTCAGGTTACATCTGCATAGCCTAAATAAATAATTTCAAGGGGTCATGCAATGCCATGAAACGGGTTTGAGCTAAGAATGCGATGTTGTTCTTTATGTTCTCTTCTGCTTCTCAATTTCCCACATGCTTTTCATTTGTTTATATACTCTTTTGTGTATTGACATGCTGTATCTGCGCGGCTATGTGAGTTTGTTCCTTGTGTTCTCTTCTGATTCTTAATTTCCCACATGCTTTTCATTTTTTTATCTACATAATATATTGGCAAGCTGCATCTGCGTGGCCTAAATAAATAATTCCAAGGGGTTAGGAAATGCCAGGAAATGGGTTTTAGCTAAGGTGTTCTTTATGTTCTCTTCCTGCTTCTCAATTTTCCACAAGCTTTTCATTTGTTTATCTACATTGTGTGCATTGTCAGGTTGCTTCTGTGTGGCCTAAATAAATATTTTTAAGGGGTCATGCAATGCCATGAAATGGAATTGAGCTAAGGCATTCTTTATGTTCTCTTCTGCTTCCCAATTTCCCACATGCTTTTCATTTGCTTATCTACATTGTGTCTATTGTCATTCTGCATTTTTGTGATTTAAATAAATAATTCCAAGGGGTCAAGCAATGCAACGAAATGGGTTTGAGCTAAGGCTACATGATTTTGTTCTTTATGTTCTCTTCTGCTTCTCAATTTCCCACAAGCTTTTCATTGGCTTATCTACATTATGTATATTGTCAGGCTGCATCTGCATGGCCTAAATAAAAATTTGAAGGGGTCATCCAATGCAATGAAATGGGTTTGAGCTGTTTGAGCTAAGATGACGTGATTTTGTTCTTTACGTTTGCTTCTGCTTCTCAATTTCCCACATGCTTTTCAATTTTCTGCATGCTTCTCAATTTCCCACGCTTTTGCAGGAGGAGCTCTGGTTCTCTCTTGCAGGAAGGTTACTACACTTTGTTTAACAGCCAAGTGCTTTGTATGAGTATCCATAACAGTTCACATTTTTTTTTTTTTTTTATAAGCCAAGTGCTCTGTGTGTGTATTTATAACTGTTTATATCTTTTTAAAATAATTGTTTACACATTTTTTTGCCATCTTTTTCCTGCCAATAGCCAAAACACGAGCTTACACTTTCCCACTAGTTCTTTCATCTAGAAAGTTGGAGTCCTATTAATTTTGTTATAATATTCACCTTGGTTTCAAAACTTATATTCAGCATGGGAGAAAAACCATAGGAGTTGGAACAATATATACTGATTGAGCTGTGAAAAGTTGAGTTATAACTTAGAATCTTATAATATCTGGGCTTGGCCAGAAATCTCTCTCTCTCAGTTATGCTTCATTCTTTCAGATATATCATCCAGTGCATGGAGGATATAAGAGTCTTGGCTCCAGAAATAGCTACAAAGACAAGGGTGGCAGTTCTTCTCGAAATTCCAAAATCCAGAAACAAATTTGCATTTTATATGGACTGAATGTGCATTTATACTTGTGATTTGGGAAATGAGGAGAAGAGGTTGAATGTACATTTTTTGTTTGTATGGACTGAGTGTGCATTTTTGGTTTGTATGGATTGAATGTGCATTTATATGGACTGAATGTGCATTTTTTTAAGCAAATATTATTAAAATATGTGAAGTGTATTTTCTAAATATTAAAAAAAAAATTTTGTCAAATATTATTAAAATATTTAATATAATATTGTTATTTTGACTTTAAGATAGCTAGTCTAATCTGGCCAAAAGTTAAGATGACTAGTCAAAAGTTAAAGGTACAGCCAAAAGTTAAGATTCTAGCCAAATTTAGGACTTTGGCAATGGCCTAGCCATTGCCAATGCTCTTATGCGTCGATATCTTATTAGACGATATAAAAACAAACTTTTCATCACGTCCGATTTGATAATTATATATATATATATAAACATATATTAATACAGAAAAATGATACAATTACAACTATTTTTTACATAATATATATTATATATTTTTATATATGGAGCCTGTTACACCCACTAAGAGTGGATATCGAAAAAAGTCATCTATAGTGTAATTTTCTTTTTACTTTTTTAAAACATTTTTTTAACCTCTTAAACATTTAAAAAAAAATCAAAACCACATTAAAAAAAAAATACTTCCTTAACTATTAAAAAAAAAAAAACCCAATCGGTATTCTTTATGGGTGGGACTATCATTTCCACATATATATATAAATATATATATATTTATTAGGGAAAGGCTCCAGGTGCGTTAGCCCCAGGGTACACCTAGCATAATGATTTAAATATAAAAAAAATAAAAAAGTCAGTAGTTTATTTGTCTAGAAAAAGAAAATACAAGATTAAAGAAAGACAAAAAATTAAGATTAAAAAAAAATCTAAATTTCAATAAAATATGAGCATTGGTCTGCATCTATATTGTATGAGTACACTGTCAGAACAAAAAGGATATGAAAAAGAGACGTCAATTCATGTGCGTTGTGGGGCTATTAAGGACCTTTTGGTAAAATATGATCTTTCATTAAATTCTATAAGGGAACTACACGTCAAATGGTCAATGGTCTTAAAGACCTTTTGGTAAAACAGAATCCTTCATTAAATACTATAATGGAGCTACACGACAAATGGTCAAAAGTTTTAAGGGCCTTTTGATAAAACAAGACTTAACGAACCTAACGGAAAAACAAGAAAAGTTAACAGAAAAATAACAAAAATTACTATTCACAATCAGATAGCCACTTATTATAATAAAGTAGATATATATTATAGAGAGAGCATTAGTAACCACGCCTACATGCATAAATATAAGGCGTGCTCACCAATGAGTAAACAATCCATGACGGTAAACAGCATAAATATTAATCGGTAAGCACGCCTACATGCACAAAAATCGTTACAACAAAGTTACTCTCGTAAACTAATGGCAATTCGTTATATCTTTGAGTGAGTTTTTGCATTTTTTCAAGAAAATGTTGGAACGGCTCATTGCAATTAAGCTCATACATGTAAGAACAGGTAGCATATATATATAATATGTGTGTGTGTGTGTGTGTGTGTGTGTGTGTTTTGCAGTTGGATAATATGGATCCGATCACTACGTACAGATTCTTATGTTGTGCGTGAGAGAGCCTTTTGTAATTTGGATGAACAGTTTATGTGATGCCCATAAAATTGACATCTTTGGATCTTTGAAAAAAAGAAATTAAGAGCTCTTCCGTACTCTAGATAAAACCATGGTTTTGAACTCTGCATCTCCTTTTAATTAACACCGATATCAATACAACTTTATTTTAATTCCCAAACAACTTCAACATGATAAGTACAACATAAGTACAACATGATAAGTACATTAGTACAACAGAAGCACTACAACCGCGTACGTAATACAACAAATCCATTTTACCAACCGTCAACACAAGTGTACGTTGACAGTAATACAACAAATTTAATTATTTTGCTGACGAAATGTCGGCTAAAAAACATCAACAATGCATAACGGGGATTCACAAAAAAGACGATGTAACTTGAAGACTTTTAAAGTTTGAATCCAGTACCATGAATTTTTTCTTCAATAATATGGTCTAATTTCTCTGCCATATAAGGTGTAAAGTAATTCACCCAATCTCCACTATTGCCTTTGCGAAAAAATGATGCATTGTCTATACCTTGGCGCAATTGTGTCGTGTTATGATCTGGAATGTACCGCCTTCCATTTTTGTTCACATTCAAGTTGCTTAAGTAATCAAAACTACACAACCTTGAAATATCATTCACCATACCTTTTGCCTCTTCTTCTGAAGAAAATGGACAACCCAAGAACTCAGCTATCCTTTTCAAGTGGATGGTGGGTTGCTCTTTCATTTCCTCATACTTCAAGAAAAGTATCTTCTGATCAGCTGTCTTTTCTATGCTTTCCTTCCAACAATTCAAAACATGATCCCAATAGGGGCCAAATGGACTCACTCCCCTACAGAACTGATCAAAAGCTTCTTCAAATGAGCTAGTGGTTGTGTGCACCCTATTCATGAAGTGCCAAAGTGACACAATAGTATCTTTAGGGTTCCTACATACATACACAATCTTACATGCCGAGTCCTTCACAGATGTTGGTAGCAAAGCATAAGGTAAATGAGTTGAAAATAGTCTCGGAGATGCAATGGAGTTGAGATCTGGAACCTCTTTTCTGTTGTAGATATCTCCTTCCAACATGGGCACAAGAGTATGAGGATTGTTTGTAAGTAGAGGGTGTTGTTGAAGATCTAAATAGTGGATTCGATTTACTAAGGCAAATAAGATGGCCTTCAACCAAGTAGTACCAACTTTGGGAAGGGTCACAAGTAGGATGTCATTGTCATGAGCTTGAAATTGCTTTTGGAATGCTATTACTCCTTCCATGGACGAAGTTGGGATCCAAAATCCATGATATTTATTGAGATAACCTTCCGTTGGTAGGGAAGATATGTCGACGTCTTTGCATTCTTGAATCAATTCATCTTCTTCTAGGTGCTCAAAACGAGTAGTAGAAGAAAATGATAGAAGTGTGGACATGATTTGAGTAGAAATGATAGCACTAATATTGGGTCTTGCTAATTGGTTTTGTGCATGGTTATTTATATAGGGAAAATGAAGGAGCAACCAAAGCATGCCCAACTTACTATTTATTCGCTATTTAATATCACACGATGAATTCACTCATACGGCAATAAAATATTTTAAAATTTTATACCGAGTGTATATTTTTTACCCACTGCAGATTAATTAATTAGAGTGCCATTGAGACATGTGAATCCATGTACTCAATTATTGTAAGCTATGATTTATTAAATATGATTTGAGTTTTCTTAAAAGAAAAAAATATATATATGGTCAGAGAAGGGAAAAAATACTAATCGACCGAAAGCTATATTAAATAATATTATGTTTCAAATCTAAAAAATAAATATTAAAAAATTATATTTTAATAATATTTTATTCAACTTTCAATTTTTATCTTGTATAATCAAACAAGATATTAATGTTTGCAGACCCTTTCTATATATGCAAACATATGTTTGCAGGCCCTTTCTAATTCTATAAACATATAAACGAGCTCTACGTATTTATTGTATATTTAATATTATTAAAATATTTATGACTCTAATAACTAAAAATATTATAAAATCTTGAAAAGTATTTATTTCTTGTTCGGAAAATAATTTATACACAATATTTTCAACAGCATATTTCACAACAATGTGTAAAATGAGAGATAATTTTGTAAAACACTTCATAAAATTAATATTACATTATAAAAATATCATTATCTTATAATATTGTTGTGAAATATATTATGAAAATGTATTGTGTGTGAGAAATTCTTTATTATATTCTTTATTAAATATGATATGCATTTTTTAAAAGGAAAGAAATTATTAATTCGTCATTTTTTGTCACTTTTGTGTCATTCTACCACCGGGTCCCAATTAAATGTCCTTCACTAACTACACCAACATTTTTGGATGATCCAATACAAAGATCTGGTTTGTTTTCATAAAACATCTCATCTTATCTAATCATTAAAATTTTTTTAAATTTCAATACAAAATAAAATAAAAAATTCAACTTTTTCAAATCTATCTCATGTCATTTCATCTAATCATTATAACTTTTCTAAATCTCAATATAAAATAAATAAATAATTCAATTTTTTCAAATCCTAAAATAAAAATAATGTTAAAAAATATATTCTAACAATATTTTATTTAATTTTTTTAATTTTAATTTTAACTTATCTCTTCTCATTTTATCTTTAAACACAAACGAGGCCTAAATGCGCATGTAGGTACTATATAGGTCGGGCATTTATAAAATATTTTGGCTGTCTGGCTTGACCAAAGAAGAACGATTAATATCGACTGAAGTAGGTAGGGCACAGAGGTAAGCAGAATATCTAAAAATCCAGTACAGCTTCAATCATTTTTTCAAGCATATTATGTGCATGTGTGTACTAGTAGAAGATGATAAGTGCCTAAGGTACCTATGCCCAGTTAAATGTTTTTAATGTTACACCTCATTAATTCATAGAATGTTTACAAGTAGATAAAAAAGTTATAAAATTGACTAATATGTAATTTTTTTTCATTTAGCCAATCACTCATAACTTAAAATTAAGTTAAATATTGAAATCTAAAGGAATTTTTTAACAATGTTTCACACAGATTCACAAACAAGCCAAAACATAATATTTACAGCTAAAAATAGAAATTGAAGATGTTGAATACATTTCCATTCACTCATTTTCAAAAAAGATGCCACTTTACAAAAATTCAACATATAGGATTCAAAATTGTAGTTTTTATCCTAAAAGGAACATTTAACGTGTAAATGTTTTTTAGGGGCATTAAAGTGGATGTCACATGATAGTCTGGAGGATGGATGCATTTAAGAGTTATGTTGTTTCATTTGCAATATAAATGGAAATGATGTTAAATTTTTTGTGGCGTTGCTGCTTCCATTGATCCATATATATCTGCAGTAAGTTGAATAATCCATTTCTTTTCAAAAGTTTTTCGGCCATGTCTAGGCAGATGCTTAATGCGGAATAAAAAAGAGTTTAGTCTGCATTTATAATATTAACCAATTATGTCCAAACATTTTTTATTTTTTTTTCGAAGCCATGCACAATGACACAATTGATACAAATTTCCTCTTATGGGGGCCACCATTAATATATACATGAAACACTAAAGTCACTTTGGTGATAAAAATCTCTGAAATTGTATAAAGTTGAACCACTCTTGTCTAATAATGTGGATAACGAATCGCTCGATAAAATACTTGATTAGGTGCATTGCTTTTTGCATCGGGATGAATGTAACTATTGTGACAACCGAGTAGGTGATAATTATTGGTACCATATTAGAGTAGTTATTAATTTATGTATAAAAGCAATCGAAACTCGTGGCAAATTACAATTCGTAAGGTATCTGAAATGAGTCAGCTTATGGATTAGCTCAAAATTATTTAATTTTTAATTCTCTGTCATTTGACTTCTTCACTTTTGAAATAAACGAAACCAACAAAAATTAGCTTAGAATAATCACCCTTTAATTACTAATTAAAAGAATAAAATATAATATAAGTGTATGAGTGGTAAAAAACTGGAAAGTGAGAATTTTTTTTTTTTTTTTTTTTGTATCATATATAAGAATACAAAAAAATAAGAAAGTAATTTTAGAGAAAGTATAATGTGAGGGGTATTGAGATTTGTATTAAAATTTTATTTGTAAAGAAACGAGAAATTATCTTATTGTTTTTTTCAAAATGGGAGAATGATTGAGGGATTTTTTTAATATTCTACTGAGATATGGTCTATTTCTTGTCTGCCAAATAAGGTTAATCTTTTTCTTTAATTTACACACATATTTTAACATTAAATCGCAATATTTGTCTAGCTGTGGCCATAGTCATTCTCAACTCTTTCTTTTGGGGCCATGAGCAAAAGCAATGCTGCATCCAACATAAGAATAGATCCAGCTTGGACCAATTAATTAATGGAGTAGTTTTTTTTTTTTTTTAATTGAAATCATTAATGGAGTAGTTGGATATTAGATTTCAGTTGTCTGAATTGGGTTATGCTTCTCTAGGATTATGTAACACAAGAATTTCTTGCAAATATGAAATGCATAAAGATAAAGTTGAGTGTTATTTTATGGCTACGAGCATGGCGATTATCTCTTCTCCTTTTTTATTCAATTTTCAATGGATGTCATTTTCTTTTGCATTATTAGGTAGAAGCTTTTCCCCATTATCAAATATTAGATCCTTTTCCTGGGACATACATGTCGTATCATCCAGCATGGCTGACAAAGCTCCATTTTATTTGACAAGGTCAAATTGGTTTATTTTGTATTTTTTAAATTTTTTATTCATATTTTTTGTGATTTTAAAATATTTTTAAAAAATATAAAAATAATATCACTAAACTAATAGTCATAATTTCTTAACTATTAATTAAAAACTTAAAAAAATTTCAACTACATGAAGTATCAAAATAAAGAAATAAATTAAGTGAACAAAGTAATATTTTTAAAAATCGGTTGGGTGCAGATATTCTCTTCAGCCTTCTTTCTTTTTCTCCTTTAAGCCCGGGTGAGTTGCGTATAGTTCTTTAGTTTTTTTATTATACAAAATTAGAGGGAGAGAAAAATATATATAAAACTAGAAATGAGAAAATAAGAAAATTTTCAGATGTAGAGAATAGAACTTTGGAACTATAAGGATTCTTAAGAAAAAACAAAAAAAAAAAAAAAA
>QEOT01002103.1:41555-70120 GCA_003123785.1 Pterocarya stenoptera
CTAGTAATTAATTAATACAATCAAAAGCAATGAGGATAGTGGAGTAGGGTGAGGATGATTATCAAAGATATTAAAAGGTTGCTTGAAAAGTTTGATCAATAAACTCTCCACTACTCCCGCATCAATAAATTGGGGATAGGTTTGAAAGTGAGATGAGAATTTTTATTTTAGATGAAAGTTTAAAATATTATTTTTTAATATTATTATTGTTTTGAAATTTGAAAAAGTTAAATTGGGTTTTGAAAAAATTGAATTGTTTATTATATTTTGTATGAAAATTTGAAAAAACTATAATGATGAGATGAGATGAAAATTTTATATTTTGTCTTGGTTGCCAAACCTGCCTTAATAAAGTTGCTCATATGTTAGCAAAGAGTGCTTTAGGAATTTTTAATGAGAGTATTCAGCTCAAAGATTACCCTCTATGTATTCATTCATTTAGGGTTCGGATGCATACATCTGACCAATGGTACTTTTTAAAAAATGTTAAAAAAATTTTTAAAAAAATGCAAGTTATTGTTCTATCAGCCCGAGTAGCTGTGTCCTTCATTTTTTATAATGAGTATCAATAAAAGCAATCTTTTATTTATGGCGTAGCGGAATCGTTTAGTAAAAGTAACAAGTGCCAAAACAGAACAAAGATAATAAACGGAAGAGCTGTGTCTTCCAAGCTGATACAAATTGCAGCAAAAACTGGTTTTCTTTCCACACGTTTTATTCAATAATTCATTAACCTCCTCCCACACAATTGCCATCGAATATATAAGAACTTATTAAGGAAATCAAATGATTGAAATGGAAAACATTCAAAAAGGAAACGATTGCAATATAAACTTGAAAACAGAATTTGGTGTGGCTTCTGCAGCATGGCTGAAGTTTCCTTATTGGTGCCGAGAATCGTATAATCAAAGATCGTGTCCCATTGTTGCCAAGTTGACGTCGCCTACGTCCTGCATCAATTTAAAAGAAAAATGAAAGAATTTGACGTGAAATTAGTTTGACTTTAACTCTAATGTGAAAAAGAGTTGGGTTGCAAATGGTAATTGATGAGAAAGGAATTATTAGAATGCTCTTGAAACCAATTTGAACCTTTGCAAATGATCAAAAAAGAGGTTCCAGATCTATTATCTATTATCCAAATTGTAGACAATTTGAACCTTTCCAAATTCAGCAAGGGAGTTGAGATCTAAAACCTTTGCAAATGATCTGGAACCTTTTTTTTGTTGTAGATAATAGATCTATAACCTCTTTTATTCATCTCCAAGTTACCCAAATGATCAAAACTACACAACCTTGAGATTTAATTTATCACACCTCTATCCCTTTCTTCTTGGGAAAAATGACACCTCAAGAACTCACCTACTCTCTTCAAATGGGTCGTGGGCTGCTCTTTTATTTCCTCGTATCTTAGGAAAAGTACAATCTGGGACTTCTTCAAGCTTTCATTCCAATATCTCGAAACATAATCCCAATACGATTTAAATTATGAACTCACTCCTCTTCAAGCTTTCATTCCAATATCTCGGAACATAATCCCAATAAGATCTTAATTATGAACTCACTCCCTTGCAAAACTCCTCCTTAAGGCCCCGCTTGAATTAGAAAAATATTTCATTTCATCTCATTATTACAATTTTTTCAAACTTTACAATTCAATTTTTTCAAATTCCAAAACAATAATCATATTAAAAAATAATATTTTAACAATAGTTTTTTCAACTTTTATTTTTCATTTAAAACTATCTTATCTCATTTCTGAATCCAAACCAGCCTAAGTGAATCGGTAATCCTATTTAACCTGGTTATGAAGTGTGAAAGTGACACAAAAGTATCATTGGGATTCCTACACAAATTCACAATCTTAAAGTTGAGTCCTTCACATATTTGGTAACAAGACATCAGGCAAATGAATTGAAAAGAGCCTCAGAGAGGCGAAGGAGGTGAGATTTAGAACCACTTTTTGCTTTATAAAACCAAGTCCAAAACAGGGCACAAGAGCATGAGTATTATTTGTGAGCAGAGGGTATTCTTGGAGGTCTAGATAGCGCATTCGGTTCACAAGGGTCAACGAGATAGCCTTCAATCAAGTAGTGATGATTTTGGGAGGGATTACTAGTAGAATATCAGTGTCATGAGCTCGGAAGTGCTTTCGGAAAGCTAGAACTCCTTGCATGAACCAAGTTGAGACCAAAGCCATTGTATTGTCGGTAAAAGCCTTCAAGAATTGCTACAGCTACAAAGAGAATTTATAAAAGTAAATTTATAGATTGACGAGTCTTCATGTGATACGTTAGATCTATTTGATAATAAAAATAATTTAATAATCTAACGTACTACATAAAACTACGTCAGCACGTGAGTTTATTTTACTAAATAAAGCATTTTTCAAAGCCTTAGGTTGGCAGAGAAAAATGAAAATACAAAGTCTCTACATTCATGTGTCAATTCATCATCTTCTTGCATATTCTCAAGACGAGAATAAGAATCCTGTTGAAGTGTGGACATGTTAGCAGGAATTGGAAGGGTACGTAGTAGTCTTGGCATGTCAAACTTCCCAAAAGAGTTATAAAAGTGGCCTCGCGGCATTATATTTATCCATGAAGTACCGATGATTGCGCACTCGTCCAATATCCTTATCTTTCCGTGCAGCATTTTTCAAAAAAATAAAAAAAACTTACCATGCAGGAGCATGGACCGCACTACTCACAAAAAAGTGGTAAGATTTGGATAGTGAGATGAAATGTAATGGTTTTAAATGAAAGTTTAAAAGTGAATAAAATATTATTTTTTAATATGATTATTATTTTGAAATTTGAAAAAGTTAAATTGTTTATTTTATTTTATGTAAAAATTTATGAAAATTGTAATGATGAGATGAAATGAGTTTAGATCAATGTTCTGAATACCGTACATACCAATGACCGTTTCGATCGAAGCATTGAAACGAGATATTTCGATACCGGTACCGTTTCAGATACTGTTTCGGAATAATCTATATATGAATAAATTATATATATAAATTATATTCCAAAATAATAGTCTATTTATAAATTATAAATAGTCTGATCTGAATTCGGATGCCAAAAAATGAGTTTGTAGTTTGAAGAAATTAAAAAAAAAAAAAAAAAAAGATGAACAAAGTAAAAGTTGAAATATCAGCCGATATAGGCCAAAACGATCTAAATTTTGATTGGTACGAAACAAACCCTTCTTTGTACCAGTTATACTACAGAAACTAAATATTTTGGCCATACCGGCCTGTACGGTATGAAATTTAAAACACTGGTTGAGATTATTTTGGTATCCAAACCGTAATGATGTATTTTATGTACGAAAGACACTAGGCGGGGATGGACGGCCTAGCCTACGCCTCAAAGGCAATGGAAATTTTGAAGGTATTATAGTCATTTTGTCACGATGATGTACTTTGATCGAAAGACACTATCGGAGTTTCAATGATCGACAATGCTCTAGATGATCTAAAAAACTTCTATTCCAAAACCTTATTTATATGGAATTCTAATTATGGACTTCATTTTATCTCTAGCTTCTAACTTCTCTTCTATCTAAATATATATATAATATATATAGGGAGAAAAAAAGTTATTTTGTATTAATAAAAAGCTATTTTATTTAGGGAGAAAAAAGTCGTGCATGTATGAGTTATTGAGTCATTCATAATCAATGGCCAAATGCACAAATCTTGGATTCTTGAACACGTTCTTTATATGCCCATATAGCATCTGTCAAGCTCTTACATTGCTTTGTTTTGTTGTATTCGTTCAGTCAGTCATAAATATTATAAAATTTCTTTGTCAAGTATCTATTTTTTACACACTCTAAATCTTAGAGTTCGAGTAAGACATAATCCCTGTACTCAACTCTTGTAAGTTCTATTTTATTAAGAGAAATCCTTACAGCCGGTCCAGCTGGTTTTCTTCCAAATACAGCCTACCACTTATCATGTTACACGTATGCCTTCCATCCTATCTATCCTAAACCAACAAACATGAGAAAATCAAGTTAAACAAAAAATCATCGTATCCCCTCTGTCCTCATCCCCCCTTCCACCACACTTATTCTAAACCAGAAAACATCATAAAATGGCAATTTTTCTTCTACGCAATTTCAATTCGAAGGAACTACCCTCGCACCCCCCTTCGTCGAATCTCAACCTGAAAGAACTCTCACAAATCATGTTGTTGCCCCTCTCTTCCAACAGATACAATCAATTTGCCAACAATACAAATTACAGTAAGCTTCTTCTTCTTAGAACTCCAAAACTTTCTCACTTTTATCACACGTAAAAATTACACCGTAAAATGCAACCAATAAACAACCACAATCAATTTGCCAACAAACCAATAAACAACATTTCGATCCCAAAGATCATCGTGAGCAAAGGTTTTGTTGAGGAATTTGAAACGAGAACTGGTTACACGAGTCTACCCACCACTAGTTTACATGAGTCTATCCACCCAGAAATAGTTATTACCGGTGTGAATGGGGTTGAGCTTCTATGAATGGGGTTCTGAAGGGGGCCAACGCCCACCGTCAGCCACGTCGATGGGTTGAGCTTCGACGAAGGGGGGTTCCTTCGGGTGCGATTCGTGGGGGAATTCCTTCGGGTTGAGCTTCTACGAAGGGGGGGTTTTTGGGGATGGGGCTTCGGTGGAAGAGGGAAAAAGAAAAGGGGATGACCTGCCGCACCGTGAGAAACAAGCTCAGGGTCGCATTCGGCCTGCCACACCATGAAGTCGAGCTCCGTTGCAGCTCTTGGTCAATCTCCGGTAGGGGAATTTCTGGGGTTGAGGGCTTTGGTGGAAGAGAGAAGGACAGACGAGGGGCTCGTGTCTTGCGGTGCAAATGAGAAAGGGGCTCACTTGATTCTCTGTAGTCTAGCTTATTTTTCTTTCGATGTGTTTTCTTACGTGTCCTGAGTTGAATAGAAGGCTGTTTTTGTAGGATTAACAGCCAGACTGGTCTGAAACATCTCTCTTTTATTAAATATGATTTGAGTTTTTTTAATAGGAAAAAAAAAAAAAAAACTTCGTAAGGAAAGGAAAAAAATAATAATAATTGAATATAACGTGGCCAACGAACAGAATGAAGATCTTAGATTCTTGTAGGATTATTAGTCTATTTGTAAGTAATCACAACGTGATTTACGCAATCAATCATGAATCACCAGTAATTGGGCACTAGACAGCTAAGCCGGAGAATGGATCATTGTCTGTGACTTTTTTGAGAATACACACTGCAAAAGTTTATCCTCGTATATATTACCAACAGAGAAAAATGAGATCATATTAAGGTGGGTTATAACAAGTCTAGCGGTCTCAATCCTTAAAAGAGTAAAATCCGCCACGGCGAAAAAAAAAAAAAAAAGGCAATTTCTGGTTCAAAATTTTAATCCGGTCGCATATAGATATCCGTTCATACCACTTGGTAATTCTCCGTGATCAACTGTGTTCTCTGGGAATACTTGGGAGGGGCTCCACCCTTTAGAGGTATGACATTTACAACCTGCAGATATTCAAAGAATAAGCGAGGGACGAAATCAAGCGAAACTACAGGAAAAGAGTAACCCGATTTAGATACAGACATTCTGCAGAGATCTAATGCCCAATCTTCGCAACAATACCCGCTATTTATTGCAAATGGTACTCGAAAATTAGAAAAGGCAAAAGGCAAAAATGAAAACCCAAAGAAGCCACCATTGTACTTTGCCCGTCAAGTTTATTCAATGCCAAGTGCATCATACTAAGATTTACATCACAAACTAGACAATGCTACTGGTGCCCAAAGGCCTTGAAATCATTTTTCAGTGAGATTGGGCAAATAGAAAATCTAAGAACCTTGATTTATATGAAAGCACAAAAGGAGCTACATCATTTTTATTTTTTTTTCTTTTGAAGCAAGATCATACTAAATGAAATATTAGACCCTTTTCCTGGGACATACATGCCGTATCATCCAGCATGACTGACAAAGCTCCATTTTATTTGACAGTTAGGTCAAATTGGTTTATTTTGTATTTTTTAAATTTTTTATTCATATTTTTTGTGATTTTAACATATTTTTAAAAAATAGAAAAATAATATCAATATACTAATAGTCATAATTTCTTAACTATTAAGTAAAAACTTAAAAAAAATTCAAATACATGAAGTATCAAAATAAAGAGATAAATTAAGTGAACAAAGGAATATTTTTAAAAATCGGTTGGGTGCAAATATTCTCTTCAGCCTTCTTTCTTTTTCTCCTGTAAGCCCGGGTGAGTTGCGTACAGTTCTTTAGTTTTTTTATTATATAAAATTAGAGGAAGAGAAAAATATATATAAAACTAGAAATGAGAAAATAAGAAAATTTTCAAATGTAGAGAATAGAACTTCGGAACTATAAGGATTCTTAAAAAATAAAAAAATAAAAAAATAAAAAAATCTAATATCCAGCGAAACGGAAAAAATTATAACAGCTAAAAAAGAAGCCAGAAATATCTCAAATCACCTGTTTGGTTCAAAAAGAAAAATGCCAAGTAATAAAGAAACGGCAACAGAGAGAGAGGGATAAAACAAATGAAGAATAACATACCAATATATATCAAGAAAAATTCTTGGGAGAAACTATTGTTGGCAACATCACTTTTGCACACAATATGTGGTTTCATCTAGACCATCTATCTCTTAAAGTTGAAATTATGAAAGAAAAAATAAGAGGAGGAGAAAAAGCCACATAGTGAGTATAAAGTGTGCACTACTATAGTGGTTTCTCTCTAGCATTACTCATATATCAAACGAAAGAAGAAGAAGAAATTTTCAGATCTAAAAAATATAACCTAAGAGAAATAAAACAAAATATGAATATTATTTCTAAGTCAAAAAAGATAACAGCAAAAAAAAAAGTCCATATATAAAATGAAAAACAAAATAACATTTTCAGTTCTGAGAAATAATATCTCAAATCAAGTCTGAGAAAATGCATATTGAACCAAAAAAAAAAGGAAAAAATATATATATACAAACAAAAAGAAGTAAATATTAACATCTCTAGATCCGAAGAAGAGATCTAGAGATCTTTAAGCATATGAAAAAAAATTAAAGTTGATTTTAAATGTATGACATGGAATATATCTTTTAATTAATTAAAATTAATTTAAACCAGTGTTTAAACTTTCACTATCGGATCAAATCTGGAGACTCAAGAGTCAAGTGAAGGGTTGAGATTTAAAGCCTCAAACCCTAGCCTTTTCCCCTCACTTTCTCATTCTCCTTCTCTCCTTCCCCTCTACCGGCCGCACGTCTTCCCTCTCTCTCACCTGATCTCCTTAGCAGTCCAGCGTCACTGTGCGCCACCCTGCCGCGTCACCAACCACTTCACCAAAATGGAAAGAAGGCAAAAATATCCAACGAAATTTCTATAAGGATTCTTAAAAAAAAAAAAAAAAACCCAAATATCCAACAGAACAAAAAGAAATGATAACAGCAAAAAAAGAACACAGAAATAACATCTCAAATCACTTGTTTGAGTTCAAAAAGAAAAATGCCAATAAATAAAGAAACGGCAACAGAGAGAGGGATCAAATAAATGAAGAAGAACATACCAATATATATCAAATGAAAGAAGAAGAAAAAATTCCCAGATTTGAAAAAAATAACCTAAGAGAAATAAAAGAAAATATGAATATTATTTCCAAGTCGAAAAAGATAACAGCAAAAAAAAATCCATATATAAAAATAAAAAGAAAATAACATTTTCGGATCTGAGAAATAATATCTCAAATCAAGTATGAGAAAATGCATATTGAACAAAATATATATATACAAACAAAAAGAAGTAAATATTTACATTTCTAAATTCGAAGAAAAGATCTAGAGATCTGTAAGCATTTGAAAAAAAAAAATAAGTTGATTTTAAATGTATGATATGGTATTTATCTTTTAATTATTTAATTTAAGTTAGTTTAAATCAATGTTTAAATCTTTACCGTTGGATCAAATCTAGAAACTCAAGATGAAGATTGAGATTTAAAGCACCAAACCCTACCATTTCCCTCTCACTTTCCCATTCTCCCTCTCTCTCCTTCCCCTTTAGCAGCCACATGTCTTCCCTCTGTCTCACCCGATCTCCTTAGCAGCCCAACACCGCAGTGCACCACCCTGCCGCGTCACCAACCACTTTACCGGCTTCCCCTCACGCCAGCAACCAAACTCCACCGTCAGAACCCCTTGGCAACACCTCCCTCAACCACACGCGAGCAACCCAAAATGGGTCTCGACGCACGGGTTCTCCACCCTTGCACCACCACGGCTCAGCCCCAGCTCCACCAAGAACCACTACCGAGTTCCCTTCACGCCCTGGACCATTTCCATGGAACCCACCTCCCGTAGCTCCTCCCTAGCCCCAGGCACGCAACCCCTCTACATGCACCGGTTTCTCCCCGTAACGCCACCGTTAGCCACCCCCACGTGACCGCACCACCACCACCAACCTCCTCCCTCACCGACAACACCTCCCCTTCCTCCTTTCCTCCAGTCGAAGCCCCAGCTCCTCTCATGCCCTCTCTCTTCATGAGATCCCAAATCCACTGTCGTAGGACCACCACGGCATCAATCTCCAAATTTATACATTTGTAGAAAGAATCATTTGCTGCATGGCAAGGGAGAACTTTTCCCTCTGCATCAATATCCTTACTCAACGGCAGCACCATGAGACATCTCAGCCTCTCTCTCATTTTCTTGCCCTTACTCAACTTTCCACCACAAACAACTACAACAGTCCATAAAAGTTCAACAAACACGACAGAAATGGCTACCATTAGATCTGGGTGTAAGTTTAAATGGGGAAACAAACGGGTTTTGTTAGTTCCTGCCAGATGGATTTTTCTCTTCTTTAGGTCTACACTGTATTAAATTTTGTTCTTGGATTTGGTTTCCTTTCATGTAAATGGGTATGATTTATTTAGTGAATTTGTAAAAATTTCAAAGGATTGTTTTTGGGTTTGGTTTCCTTTTGTGTAGATTGGTATGATTTATTTAGTGAATTTGTACAAATTTGAAAGGATTGTGTTTGCATCTGCCTTGTCTTCGTCTATATGGGTATAATTTTTTTACTGAACCTGCACAAATTCAAACAAAATCTGTGTGGGTTTGATTTTGGTCTCATGCATATGCATATCATGTAGTCAATTAGTCTGGAAGAAATAACACATCATGCAATCAGAGAGAGAGAAAAAAAGAAGCATAGGGTTTTAACCCTCCATAGCGAAAAGTCGAAAACAAAGAATGGAAGAAAAAAGAAAACAAACCTGAAGAGAGAAAACAAAAAATGTCCGACCTAATCCGCAGCTGCTAATGGCGACAATGGACGTAAGGTGGAGAGAGAAAAGAGAGATGGTCCGAATTGAGAGAGAACTCGAGAGGGAAAGAGCCGACAATGAGAGAGAGGATTTGTGTTGTGTGTGGTCTGAAATTGAACAAAACAAAACAAGTCAGAAGGACAAGAAGGGAAAACGACTAAAACATGAGGACAAAACTGGAACAAATAAAATGGTCAAAATTTCACTATACATTATTAGATAGGCTCTTTTTTTCATAGAATAGAAATCTTCCACAGACGGTTGAACTCTTTTCTTCTTCTTCTTTATATTTTTTTCTTTTCCCCTTCTGCATATGGATGGACTATATTGACTGTCTAATGGAATTATTATATCCTTTTGCATTTCTACCCAATCAAAAAACGAAATTATAATTTTCCTTTCTCATTGGGCAGACAAATTATGATTTTCCCATCTCATTGCAAAAACTATTAGCAAAATGAATTTGCATTCTATTTACATTATGAAACTGAGAGAAGGAAAAGAAGGGATTATTATAATTAATTATGATCTGTTAGAATTATATATAAAACAACTCTAGTGATCTCTAGGACTTAAATTTTGGATAGATCAAAAGCTTCTTCAAGTGAGTCAGTGATTGCACGCACCCTATTCATGAAGTGCCAAAGTGACACAAAAGTATGTAAATGAATTGAAAATAGTCTTGGAGAGGCAAAAGAGTTGAGTGAGGATGGTTTGTGAATAGATGGTGTTGTTGAAGATCTAAATAGTGGATTCAATTTACTAAGGAGAACAAGATGGCCTTGAACCAAGTAGTACCAACGTTGAGAAGGCACTAGTAGGATTTAGTATCACAAACTTGAAATTGCTTTTGAAGTAATGTTGTAACTCCTTCCATGAATAAATTTTGGATTCAAAATCCACGATATTTACAGAGATAGTCTTTTGTTGGTAGGGAATATGTGTCAACATCTTTGCATTCTTGACTCGGTCCATCTTCTTCTAGGTGCTCAAATGCTGTGAGAGACATTAGGAAGTCAGTGG
Organism: Pterocarya stenoptera; assembly: GCA_003123785.1. Lineage (NCBI taxonomy): Eukaryota > Viridiplantae > Streptophyta > Magnoliopsida > Fagales > Juglandaceae > Pterocarya > Pterocarya stenoptera. Next base: position 51,937 of record QEOT01002103.1, read on the forward strand.
TTTTGATGCCAAAATGCAGATGTGTGACACCTAGGTCCCCAGATTTAATGTTGTATGGCTGGTTGGGTTGATATTAAGAAGTAAGTGGTTTTGTTCCAATGTTGTATGGCTGGTTGCGGTTTCACCAGTACTATGCAAAATCCATTACGTACTTGCTGCCAAAACAATAGATCAAACGGAGCCAAATTTTGATTGCGTTGGTATGCAAAATCACGTAGTGCCATGCAAAGTTTAATTCTTGTATTTGTGTTTGTTAAGAATATAAGATAAATAATTAAATCTACATATTCTCATTAGGTTAAGCTTTTCAAATAAGTACTAATTTCATATAGTATAGACCTAGTATTTTATCTCATTTAATCAAATATTTTATATGTTGGTTCCACTCATTAAGGGGCAGTCTGGCCCACATGTGAGATAGTGTGTTAAAAATATAATATAAATAATTAATGTATAACAGGTTGTGTAGTCTAAACCTGTTATTTTAATAGGTCGTGGTAGGGTTTGACAACTTGACCCATTAGATTTAACGGGACGTGTTCGAGTTAACACACACAGTATAATATATATAACTTGACATAACACCCCGCTCTCTAGGTTTAAGAATGTAATAACTTTTAGAAATTCTCAAAAAAGCCGAAGTGCTACTACTGAACCTGACTTAAAATTACATTTGTTTTTTATTCTAAAGGAAGCAACAAGTTCATAGATTCCATATAATAAATAGAATCGTTTTAAATTAAAATATTGGAATCGTAAATGAGAGTGCGTTGAAGCATTTATTAAAATTTCTCAAAGTCTGTATCATAAAAATCATAACTTAAAATCCATGTACATCATCTAAGCCACTGTCACACCTCTCAGGACTAAGTCTCGTCTGGCAGATCTACCTTCATAAATATTATGATCCAATGTGGTTTAAAAACTCAAAACAAACTAAAATGGGTCGAAAACTCAATCCAACACACTTAACCATGTGTGCAAGGTTGTGCACAGGCCCCACATCCAGCTACCGCAATGGGAGCCGCTAATAGTATTATGGCATACTATGGGAGACCATGCTTGAGCCTGTGACTTGCACATCCACCCTAAAACTACATTGATACCATGCATCTGAATGGCCATATGATTTATTTGATATTTATCTTACACTTGATCTTATAAAAGTTTACTTGTCTTATGCAATGTAAGATGTATGAGAAGCATAATACATACATAACTATAATATACTGAATGAAACATGATCATGAATTATGTTGAATGACATGCTTGTAGATATCATGACATGCATGCATGGTACATAAACAATGGCCTCCAAAGAATAGACTTTAATAATAATATATATAATTCGCTAATATATACTATTCCTAATTTATGATCAACCTACTTACCTCACAACATTAATTCAATATTTCTAACATGAAACCTATCACGTGAACTAGAAGGAGAGAAAAAACATGAAGGATGTTGTGAGATGAATGAGGCAGTCAACTATTGGCGTGCTAAATGTGGGACACGCACGGTGTTAAACTAGATATCTTGGGTTCGGCCGCTGTACTTACAGAGGTTTATGGTTTTTTTTTTTTCCAAATAACACACATAAATGAGATATTTATAGAGAGATTTGGGAGACGGTGCCGACGAGTTTGAGTTGGACTCGATTAATACATATAGTAACACTAATTTGCTGAATACTCAACTGTGATCATCTAAGAAGAGAGTTTGAATTTAAAAATATGAGCTATTAGTTCATTCAATGTAGGATTAACAGTAATTGAGACTGCATAGGGGATTTCAATTAGTGATAATTTTAAATTGAAATAAATTTTTAATAGCCAATTGTTAAATTCTAAAATGAGTCTAAGGCTTCGTTTGGATCCCCAACTTATCCCAACTTATCTCAACTCATCATTACACCTTTTTCAAATTCCAATACAAAATATAATAAACAATTCAACTTTTTCAAATCTCAAAATAACTTTAATATTAAAAAATAATATTCTAACAATATTTTATCATCTCAACTCAACTCACTTCAACATCCAAACTCACCCTGACTTGTTCAATAATAAATGAAATTTAACCTAGTTATTGAGCCTAATTAAAACTTCTAATCAATCTCAATAATTTATCGCTTGTGAACTTATCGAATATGACTCATTAAATATAATTTATGTCCAATAAAAATTATCAATATTTCGATCTTAGAATTACTAGGCTGCGTCATTACATGATGACAACTCGTACAGTCAATTGGTGGCATGACATAAGAAAAACCAGATTGAAAAATGAGCCTAATTGGCGTGTAAGAAATCATACCTATCAAGCGCTAAAAGACTGTTAAATTGGATGTGATGAGCTATGTGTATAGCAAAGTGAAGAAACAGACCAGTTAACAGAAAAGATGGAGAACAAACACAAATGATTTATGAAAGATACTAGTATCGGATATTTTCTAATACCATGTAAAAAATATAATATAATAGAAAATGATATGGAGAACAGATAATAAGGAGAGACTTTGAAGTAATAATACTAATTGATTTACATAATAAACTAAATATGATAGAGAATAATACATATTATCATGCATACGAAATTCTTATGAATATATTATATAATAAGTATGATAATATTCTAACACAAATATATAATAGCTTTCATTGATCATAACATAATGCGCGCTCTAAAATTCAATGGTGCATGCATGTGCTCTAAAATTCTTTGCATTCTTGACTCGGTGTATCTTCTTCTCTTTAATCGCACGTTTAATCTGCCATTGGAGATGTGGAGCAGCTGACCCACCCTCCAATCTCAACCCGTCAGAAAAATGCCGCGTATTGAGACAGCCAAGATTATAAAGTTTATTTGGACGGGTCAGGACTCGGGATACTTTTAGGCTAGAATAAGTAGTTGAAAGATGATGATGATGATGATGATGATTTAAAGAAAAGAAAAAAGAAAAATTCCTACGTTTGCACTCTCCTAAGAAAATTGATAATTTTACATTTAGTTTTTACTTGGTTATATAGATGATATGAGATAAAAATTAAATTTTAAATAAAATATTATTAAAAATATAATTTTTATTTTGAAATTTGAAAAAATTAAATTATTTATTATATTTTGTATGTAAGTTTGAGAAAGTTGTTATAATGATTATATTAGATAATATGAGTTGAGATAATTTGTCAAATCAGGCTTGAATATTTTTATATGTTACAATTAAAAGAAAAAACTGAACTATGGAAACAAGGTATACAGGAATTTTAAAAAGAATGTAGTTACATGTCCATGATAAACTAAGTATTATGTTTTTCTTAATAATTTGTTTCACCCCAGTATTATGTTTTTCTTAATAATTTGTTTCACCCCAGATAACTATAAACTCCAAAAGAGAAATAATATAACGTGCATATCATTCTTATTTTCTTGAAATAAAACAAAATTGAAAAAACATATAATTATCTCAAAAATTATAAAAGATACGTAAAAAAAATTCCCGAGTTTGCATTCTTCTAAGAAAATTGATAATATTACATTGAATATTTATATATGTTACAATTAAAAGAGGAAACGGAACCATGGAAACGAGCTACATAGAAATTATAAAATGAAGGCGTTGTTACATGTCAATGACAAACTAAGTTTTATATTTTTCTTATAATTTGTTAATTCACCCTAGATAACTACAAATTCTAAAAGAGAAATAATATAACGTGCATAGAAATATAATTATCACAAAATTATAATCTAATGACAATAAAAAAAGAATAAAAAATTATAATAATATACAAGGAACCTGATGCAGCACGGTCAGGAATAGACCAGACAATTTAGCAATAAATTGCGGATAGATTGTAGCAGTTTTCCAATAATGATTGATTCTTCATCCTGCAGATTTTATTTCCATTTGACAGAAAGTTTCCTTAGTTTGTTATTTTGTCAGCAAGTTTCCATTTGAATAAGTTTCCTTAGCAGTCCTAGTCTCCCTTATAAAAGGGCCCAATATTGTAATGCGGAAGCAACTTTATTTTTAGAAATAAAGATTAGAGTGGTTTTTGTCCAATTTTGTTGGATTTCGTTATTGGTGGGAAACACAGATTACCTACTTGAATCTTCATACTCGTCCACTATGCCAATTTTGGTATCAGAGCAAGGTTGCGGCAAGAAACAAAAATAATCAATCCCAGGATGGGGGTCATGGTGTGCAAGCCCTTTGGGAATCTATTCAAGCATATAACCATAAAAACCAGCAACATTTTGAAGGGATCAATTGCGTACTATAGGTGATTCAAATATCTATCACTAATGTTCGCATGGAAGGCGATAGGGACCAAAATGATGGAAGGCGAGATCGATTTCGCCCAGGTGGGGGCAGAGGGTTCATGCCACCATGGTAGGACCATGCGCGGGATAATTCTTCCAATGATGAAGAGCTCGAGGACTTGGTGGGCGGAGGAAACCAAAGAGTTCATGACGGCAATACCAACTTCAAGATAAAGATTGATTTACCATGCTTTAACGGGCATCTTCATGTCGAAAGCTTCCTTGATTGGCTCTTGGAGGTAGAAAACTTATTCAACTACATGCAAATACCAGAAGCTCAGAAAGTGAAATTGATGACCTATAAGCTACGTGAGCGAGCGTCAGCTTGGTGGGAGCAAATGCAGAATAACCGAAGGCGCCAAGGTAAACAACCAGTCCGCGTGTGGCCTAAAATGAAGGAGGTTGATGAGAGCGCGATTCCTTCCTCCAGATTATGAACAGATTTGATATCAGCAATATCAGAACTGTCAGCAAGGCGCTAGGACTGTCAATGAATATACTGAGGAGTTTTCTCGCCTGAACTCTCAGAACAATCTTTCGAAAACTGAAGGACAAACAAGTGGCAAGATACATTGGAGGGTTGCGTGTCGCCATACAGGACAAAGTCACACTACACACTGTGTGGACCTTCTCGGAGGTAGTCAACTTAGCCATGAAGATTGAATTGCAGCTTACCCATCCTCTTTCCAAAACACCAAGCTTCACACCATCAAATAAAGGACCTAAGCCACCAACTCAACCAAATCCAACAGATTCTCCTTCACCCAGCCGTAACCAGAGAACCCAAAATAAAAACCATGCCCCTAAACCCATGACCATCCATACTGGGAGTAAAGGAAGCACCAGTCAAAATCCTTACAACCAGCCAATAGCTGGGAAGTGTTTCCGCTGCAACCAACCAGGGCATCGCTCCAACGAGTGCCCCGCACGAAAATCTGTCAACATGGTGGAAGGTGATGACTCTGCTAGGGAGAATGATGATGATGAATCATAAGAGGAAGGAGAACTCGTTGAAGGGGATAAAGGTGACTTGGTGAACTATGTCATCCAACGATTACTCTTGGCACCGAAGCATGAAGATTATACCCAGAGGCATGTTATTTTCAAAACTCGTTGCACCATCAATCACAAAGTTTGAGATTTGATCATTGATAGTGGGATCTGCGAGAATATAGTATCAAGGGCACTGGTTTCCACTTTGCGACTGAAAACAAAGAAGCATCCTCGAGCTCATAAAATCAGCTGGATTAATAAGGGAGCCGAAACAAAGGTATCTACCACCTGTCGTATTCCATTTTCAATTGGTAAATTCTATAACGATGAGGTAGATTGCGATGTTGTGGAAATGGATGCTTGTCACATGTTACTCAGGAGGCCATGGTAGTAAGATGTGAATGCCACATACAAGGGGCGCGACAACACCTACACATTTTGGTGGCATGAACGGAAGGAAGTGTTGCTGCCTATAGGAGAACCGAACCATGACTCTACAATGCTTGAGAAAAACACTAACTTCCTCACCGTGCCTGAAGGCCAATTCTTAAGTGACGCAAAAAAGTGCCGACAAATAGTGACGCTGGTTGTGAAAGGAAGAGCAGAGGAGGAAGTTTCTGAGGTACCTCTACCTATACAACAACTACTTGATGAATTTTCAAAGATTGTTCCGTAGGAGTTACCAGCTGGACTAGCTCCGATGACTAACATTCAGCACTGCATTGATTTGGTACTAGGCACAAGCCTCCCCAATTTGCCACATTAACGAATCAGTCCCAACGAGCATAGGATCTTACAAGATCAAGTTGAAGACCTCATCCGCAAGGGACTAATTTGAGAAAGCATGAGTCCTTGTGTACCAGCCTTACTAACTCCAAAAAAGGATGGCAATTGGAGGATGTGCGTGGACAACTGCATCAATAAGATCACGGTAAAGTATAGGTTCCCTATACCAAAGCTGAATGACATGTTAGACATGCTTATAGAGTCGAGAATTTTTTCAAAACTCAACTTGAGAAGTGACTACCACCAAATAAAGATTCGGCCTGGCGATGAGTGGAAAAAAAATTTTAAAACAAAAGAGGGACTCTATGAATGGCTGGTGATGCCATTTGGTTTGTCAAATGCGCCTAGCACCTTCATGAGAGTCATGCGCCAAACTCACAAGCCTTTCATCTGCAGGTTCATTTTTGCTTATTTTGACAACATCCTCCTATACAGTTAACACTTGGAGCATTTTAGGGAGGTACTTTCAGTTTTAAGAGAAAATAAACTGTACATCAATTTTTAAAAAAATGTAATTCTCTCACTAGCAGGTTACTATTTCTCGGTTTCATCATTGGTGCTTAAGGGATTCACCTTGACGAAGAGAAGGTCTGAGTCATCAGGGACTAGCCCTGCCCCTCCACTATTACTCCAAGTCCGTAGCTTTCATGGACTAGTAACCTTCTATCGGCGCTTTATCCAAAATTTCAGCTCGCTTGCTACACCCATCGCAGAATGTATGAAGAATGGGAGTTTTTAGTGGGGTGAGGGCCAAGATGTGAGATTCGCCGTCATTAAAAAAAATTATCCTCAGCACCCATTCTTGCGCTGCCCAATTTTGAGAAGCTATTTGAGGTAGAGTGCAACACTTCGGCAGTTGGTATTGGAGCTATTCTCTCACAAGAAGGGCCGCCAATCCAATTTTTCAGTTAAAAATTGAACGAGGAAGACGCAAGTGGACTCTCTATGAGCTAGAATTCTATGCTGTCATAAGAGCCTTGAAACATTGGGAGCACTATCTCATCTAGCATGAATTTGTGCTATACAATAAACACCATGCTATGAAATTTATCAACACTCAAAACCATGTGAACCGAATGCATGCAAGGTGGGTTACATTCATACAAAAATTCACCATGGTTCTCAAGTAGAAGTCTAGGCAACACAATAAAGTTGCTGATTCGCTCAGCTGACGGGGAGAGCTTTCGGTCACTTTACAGATAGAGATCACTAGTTTTGAGCAACCCAAGGACCCGTATGTGGATGATGAAGACTTTGCAAAGGCATGGAGGAAATGTCAACTAAAGCAACCAGAGCCTAGCTTCCACAACCAAGATGAATATCTGTTTCGGGGCAACCAACTGTGCATTCCGCAGACGTCATTACGTGAGCACCTGGTACGTGAACTGCATGGGGGTGGCTTAGGGGGTCATGTGGGGAGAGACAAGGCCATAAACTTAGTGGTTGAATGCTATTACTGGCCCCAACTGAGGCTTGACGTGGGGAAGTTTGTCTAAAAATGTCCAATCTGTCAAGTAGGAAAGGGGCAGTCCCAAAACATCGGACTATACACCCCACTACTTGTGCCTGAGAATATTTGGGAGGATGCAAGTATGGATTTTGTACTCGGTCTTCCGCAAACTCAATGGGGGCTAGATTCCATCTTTATAGTTGTCGACCGATTCTAAAAAATGACCCATTTTATTCCTTGCCGAAAGATGGTTGATGCTTTCAACGTTGCCCAACTTTTTTTAAGGAGGTTGTGCGACTTCATGGAATTCCAAAGTCGATCACCTTTGATCGAGACGTCAAGTTTCTCAGCCATTTTTGGATCACTCTTTGGAAGAAGTTTGATACAAACCTTAAGTACAACAGCACTTGCCATCCACAAACAGATGATCAACAGAAATAGCCAATCGTACACTAGGCAACATGCTCCGATACCTTCTTAGGAAATAAACCAAAACAATGGGATGTATGCCTACCACAAGTGGAATTCGCTTTCAATAACATGGTTAATCGGTCGACTAGGAAGACTCCATCTGAAATTGTTTACACCCAACCCCCGAAGCACACATTGGATTTAATACAACTTCCTAAACTCCCTAGACTAAGTGTGGCAACAGAGAACATGGTAGAAAGAATTCGACAGGTCCATTCAGATGTTCGTCCCAATCTAGTGAAGGCGAATTCACATTAGAAGGAAGCAGCAGACAAGCACAGGCGAGTCAAAGTTTTTCAAGAGGTGGACTTGGTGATGGTTCATTTTCGCAAGCAACGTTTTCTTGCAGGGACTTACAACATGATAGGTCCCAAGCAGAGTAATAATTGCTAAGTAAAAGTATTCCTCTTCGGGTGAGAAAAGTACCACGGATTGAATAACAAATAATTACTTGCCATTAAATGATAACCTTCAGCTGCTTAAATAAGCAAGCCTTGTACCGAATTACAAGGAAACGGTTTAACTATTAAACTGAACTTTAACACACGTAAACACGTTGAAATAAACATGCAGTTCACGTAAACAAAACAACTAATGGAATTAATTAAATATGGCATAATTCTCGCAACGGCCAATGACCCAGTCTACTGACCCCGTCTACCAGTGCACTTCTTCTCATTCTTTACGTGCCCCTTCTTCTCCGCTGCGTACGTCGCCTCCTTCCTGCATGTTGCATGCAACGATCATCCCACGTCCTTCTTTATCCCAGGTATCTGGGATTCGGCCTCTTGGCCCTTATTGACCGTCGTGGTCTATCAATACCCTTCCCCTTGAGTGGATCCTTGTCCTCAAGGTCCACGTTGGGGTACTTTTCCAACAGTTGTTTGGTTGCTTCCCATGTTGCCTCTTCTGCCGGTAGATTTTTCCAGTGTACTAAACTCTCTGCAACAATCTGTGCCCCTTGTTTAATCCAACGGTGATCAAGAATAGCATGTGGTTCTGGTATTATGATTCCGTCGTCTGTGAATGGTGGCAACTCCGTGCTGAATGTCACCTCGTGTTCGTCCTTAGTGTTGTATTGTTTGAGGAGCGAGACGTGAAATACGGGATGAACGCGGGACCCTTTTGGTAACTGGAGTTTATACGCCACCAAGCCGATTTTCTCCAGAATTTTGTAGGGTCCGTAGAAGCGGCTAGCCAATTTCTGGTGGACTCGTTTGAAGACTGTTTGCTGTCGGTAAGGATGGAGCTTCAGTAGTACTAAATCATCAACTTCGAACGATGCATCTCTTCTCTTTTGGTCTGCTAATTGTTTCATCCGGTTAACCGAACGTTCTAAGTTGGTTTTGAGTTGGTGGAGCACTTCGTCTCGGTTTAGTAGTTGCTGTTCTACTTCATGTACTGGTGAGAGTCCTTCTTGGTACGATGGAATGGTTGGAGGCAGTCGGCCATACAGAGCTTGAAAAGGAGTCATTCCTGTGGAGATGTGATATGTGGTATTGTACCAGTACTCAGCCCACGGTAAGTAGAAGCTCCATTTACGTGGCCACTGATGGACGAAGCATCTGAGATATTGTTCAACGCATCGATTGACGACTTCCGTCTGGCCATCGGTCTGCGGGTGATACGCAGAGCTAAGCCGTAGCTTCGTGCCTGACATTTTGAAGAACTCTTGCCAAAAGTTGCTCACGAAAATCGGATCTCGATCACTAACGATGGATCTGGGCATCCCGTGTAGCTTAAGTACACCCTCTACAAATTTCTCTGCAACATTCTTGGCTGTAAAGGGATGGGTCAACATAAGGAAGTGGGCTGACTTACTGAGTCTATCTACGACTACCATGATGGTATCCTTGCCTTGTGATGTCGGTAATCTCTCGATAAAATCCAGTGTAATATCATCCCATACTTGGCACGGAATGGGTAACGGCTGTAGGAGTCCTGCCGGTGCCAATGTTTCAGCTTTTGTCTTCTGGCACACTATGCAACTTTTGACGTAGTCCTGAACCGATCGGAGCATTCCCGGCCAATAAAATTGTTGCCTCAATTTTTTGTATGTTCGCAGTATGCCTGAGTGTCCTCCCACTTTGGTGTCGTGCATCTCGTGCAGTAGCTTGGTACGTAAGGTAGGATCGGCTGGTATGATAACCCTTCCTTTGTAACGCAGTAAGCCATTGTGCCACACATAGTGTTCGTTGGATTGATCTATAGCTACACGGCCCATGGACTGGATATATGAATCCTCCTTTGCTGCGCGCTTAATTTCCTCCCACAAATCAACCTGAGGAAGAAAAATGTGGTGAAGAACTGGGCTACCTTGTTTTCGTGAAGGAGCATCTGCAGCAGAATTCTCACGTCCCGGTCGGTAGGTGATCTCATAGTCATAGCCCAATAGTTTGGCTACCCATTTTTGTTGCTCTGGCATGGCGATGCGTTGCTCCAAAAAATACTTCAAGCTTCTTTGATCTGTCTGAATGTAGAACTTTCGGCCGAGGAGATAAGGGTGCCACAGGCGTATTGCTTCAACAATTGCTAGCATTTCTTTAGCATACGTAGACCAAGATATTTTTGCTATTCCCAGGGCCCGACTCATAAACGCCACCGGTTTACCTTGCTGGGATAATACCGCCCCCATTCCTTCTCCTGATGCATCAGTTTCTATAGTGAAAGCGTCATTGAAGTTGGGCATTGCCAGCTTTGGTGTGGTTGTCATGGCTTTTTTGAGAGCCAGGAAAGCAGCTTCTGCTTCTTCATGCCACCCGAATTGGCCTTTCTTAAGGAGGTTGGTGAGGGCCCGTGCTATCACGCCATAGTTTTGGACAAACTTCCTATAATATCCTGTCAAACCTAAAAACCCACGTAACTCAGAAACGTTAGTTGGTCTTGGCCATGCTTCCATTGCTGCAATTTTGCTGTCGTCTACTTTTACTCCTTGATTGGTGATAATGTGCCCTAAGTACTCCAACTCTTGTTGCCCGAAAGCACACTTGCTAGCCTTAACAAAGAACCGGTGCTGCTTCAATATTTCCAGAGTCTGTTTCACATGCATCAAGTGCTTGTCCCAAGTAGGACTATAAACTAATATATCATCAAAGAAAACTAGTATGAATTTTCTAAGATGCGTCCGAAAGATAGAATTCATAATAGCTTGAAATGTTGAAGGTGCATTACATAGGCCAAATGGCATAACCAAATATTCATAATGTCCATTATGAGTACGGAAAGCAGTTTTTGGAATATCCGGAGGATTTACTCGTACCTGATGGTACCCCGCTCGCAGATCTAGCTTGGTGAAATATGAAGCACCGTAGAGTTCGTCCAACATGTCGTCAACCGTGGGAATGGGGAAGCGGTCCTTCACGGTGGTAGCATTGAGTGCCCGATAATCAGTGCAAAATCGCCAGTTTCCATCCTTCTTTTTCACCAATAATACTGGTGACGAAAACGGGCTCGTACTGGGTCGAATGAGGCCTGAATTTAACATATCGTGGACTTGCTTCTCGATCTCCTCCTTTTGATAGTATGCATATCGGTATGGTCGGACATTTATTGGCTCGGTTCCTTCTTTGAGAGTGATGCAGTGATCAACGTCTCTACTAGGTGGAAGACTTGAAGGTTCTTGGAATATTTCCGAAAACTTCTGTAATATTTCCTGCATTTCCGGATGCATACTGTTATGCGGCTCCTGAGCACTGACTTGTAGGCAGATTGCGAAAATGGACTTGCTCTGGTGAACTTCTTTGGTTAGCTCTTTCAATGATGCGGCTTGAATAATCTCACCGCCGGCCCCTTTTAAACGCCTGATCTGGTTCTCCCACATAAATTCCATGGTCAACTGCCTCCAGTTGCAGACCACGGAACCCAACATTTCGAGCCAATGAATTCCTAGGACTAAGTCCAGTCCTGTAAGAGGAAGAGAGTAGAGGGTTAAAGAGAAAAAAGTGCCCTGAAGGTCCACTCGTACCTCTTCGAAGCGCCCCTGACAGTTGAGTTTTTCCCCGTTAGCTATTCGAACAGTGAACCTCTTTGTTGGTATCACGGGTAGTCGCAGTTCGTTAGCCAACCGCTCGCTGATGAAGTTGTGCGTGGACCCACTGTCTATTAGTACGATGACCACGCGTGAACCGATTCTGGCAGCTACTCGCATGGTCGTGGGTGCCGTCCATCCTGCTAAGGCATGCAAAGTAATCTCTGGTTCAAGAAGCTTTTCATGGTTTTCTTCAGCATTTTGTTCTTCATTGTCACAGATGACGTTATTGCTTCCTTCAAGTCCCTCCAACATAAGTATCCGTGGTGCTTGACATTTATGTCCTGCAGTAAACCGTTCATTACAATTAAAGCATAAACCTTGGAGACGTCGCCGCTGCATTTCTTCCCAACTCAGTCGCCGAATGGGTGCTACGGCTGCTGTTCGATTTGCTAGCGGAAGAGCTATGGAGGTTCGCACTGGTGGTGCAGGTCGGGTAGCCCTCCTTTGTCTCAATAGTTGATCGTCTCTCATCCGTGCAAAGCGAATAGCGTCTTTTAATGTGTGCGGTTTAAACATGCGGATTCCGTCCGATATCTCCGTCTTTAACCCGCCCATGAAGGTTCCTACAAGAGCCTTTTGTGTCCAGCCTGTGACTCGATTGCCTAATTGTTCAAATTCCCGTTGGTACGCACGCAGGGAATCAGTTTGCCTGATCCGTGATAGAGCTTCATCAAAATCCTCGCAATCCGAAGGTCCAAAACGTGCCCAAAGCTCATCTTCAAAATCTGCCCATGAGAGAACTCGTCCTTCGTCTTGGAACGTCCTGCGGATCCATTGCCACCATTGGTTGGCCTCTCCTTCCAAGTGATAAGAGGCTAAAGAAACCTTCTGGTTATCGGGAGTGTTTTGGAATTCAAAAAATTGGTTCACAGGATTGAACCACTCCGTCGGGTCATCTCCGGAGAATCGAGGAAACTCCAGTTTTGCCGTTTTGGAGGATACGACCAGCCGTCCCCCATTGCCTTCACGGTTTTGGTTACCATGATTTGGAGGCTCCTGATCTGCAAGGAATACATCAGAGAGACGGTTAAGAGTCTCTTCCAAATGCCGCAGCCTGTCCACCATGCCGATCTCCATTCGGTGTAGCCCATCTTGCACTTCACCAAGCCCAGCCTCCAATAGTTCGATACGCTCTTTATTGGTTCCCATAGCAACGAGGCTCTGATGCCAATGATAGGTCCCAAGCAGAGTAATAATTGCTAAGTAAAAGTATTCCTCTTCGGGTGAGAAAAGTACCACGGATTGAATAACAAATAATTACTTGCCATTAAATGATAACCTTCAGCTGCTTAAATAAGCAAGCCTTGTACCGAATTACAAGGAAACGGTTTAACTATTAAACTGAACTTTAACACACGTAAACACGTTGAAATAAACATGCAGTTCACGTAAACAAAACAACTAACGGAATTAATTAAATATGGCATAATTCTCGCAACGGCCAATGACCCAGTCTACTGACCCCGTCTACCAGTGCACTTCTTCTCATTCTTTACGTGCCCCTTCTTCTCCGCTGCGTACGTCGCCTCCTTCCTGCATGTTGCATGCAACGATCATCCCACGTCCTTCTTTATCCCAGGTATCTGGGATTCGGCCTCTTGGCCCTTATTGACCGTCGTGGTCTATCACAACAAGTTACATAATAAAAAGTATGGACCATTTCAGATTGTTAAGAAAATAAATGATAATGCCTAGGTCATCGACCTCCCCAACAATATGTCAATTTCCTGCACTTTCAACGTGGCGTACATCTTTGAGTACCATCCACCAGACGAACCATTCTACATTGACCATAGCTCGAGGTCAAGCTTTACTCTAAGTGGGAGAGAATCTGATGCAACACGCAAGACACCAGGAACGAACCAGATAATTTAGCAATGAATTGCGGATAGATTGTAGCAATTTTCCAATAATGCTTGATTCTTCCTCCTGCAGATTTTATTTCCAATTGACAGAAAGTTTCCTTAGTTTGTTATTTTGTCAACAAGTTTCCATTTGATGAAGTTTCCTTAGCTGTCTTAGTCTCCCTTACAAAAGGGCCCAGTATTGTAATGCGAAAGCAACTTTTTTTTTTTTTTTTTTTTTGGGAAATAAAGATTAGAGGGGTTTTTGTCCAATTCTGTTGGATTTCGTTACTGGTTGAAACAGAGATTTCCTACTTGAATTTTCATACTCTTCCTCTACAGTAGACCCCTATATCAAAGTGGAAAAAATGAGCGGGTTGTTACAAGTATTATATCACTATAGTATCATCTAGTGATATGGCATTAGTATAACTACTAATAATGTAATGATTTATATAGTTGTTTTATGTTTATATATAGACTTAAAGTGGATTAGTAGATTACGAATACTATTATGTATTGATTAAAGATTTAAAGGAATGTGTTGAGAATTTATTAGGCCATAAAATGTAATTAATATATTTTTTGTTATTAACAACATATGATCAAATAATATAAACACCGGAAAACTACTAATTTACCGATGTAAAGTTTATCAATTGTATGCATTTTTTTAAATAATATAAATGTCAAAAAATTCAATAATTTACTGGCGTAAAATTGATCAATTGTCGGCATTTTGTTAAACACCAAAAAAGTTATATATTATTTCAGATCAATGTAATAATATAAACACCGAAAAACTCAATAATTTACCGGCATAAACTTGATCAATTTTTTACCTTTTTTTTAAACATCACCAAAGCTATATATTATTATTGGTGTAGTAATATAAACGCCGAGAAACGACTAATTAACAGGTGTATAATATTTGATATATTTTCAGCCCTTTTTTAAACACCACCAAAGCTATATATTATTACCGGCGTAACAATATAAATGTCAAAAAATTCAATCATTTACCTGCGGAAAAATTAAGCACTGGCAATAATATATTTTTACCAGCGCACAAACAACCACCGATAATATAAATGCCGGTAATTCTTAACCTTTTTGTAGTGAGAGGGAAAGGAATTGAGATCTGGAACCACTTTTTTGTTGTAGATATCTCCTTCCAACACGGGCAAGAGAGTATGAGGATTCTTTGTGAGGTGGAGGGTGTTGTTGAAGATCTAAATAGTGGATTCGATTTATAAGGCGAATAAGATGGCCTTCAATCAAGTAGCACCAACTTTGGCAAGGGTCACCAGTAGGATGTCGGTTTCACGAGCTTGAAATCTTTTTTGGAATGCTATTACTCCTTCCATGGATAAAGTTGGAATCCAAAATCCACGATATTGACAAGATAGCTTGTTGTTGATAGGGAAGATATGTCAACGTCTTTGCATTCTTGACTCAATCCATCTTCTTGTCGATGCACAAAATGAGCAGTAGAAGAAAGTGATAGAAGTGTGGACATGATTTGAGTAGAAACAATGGTACTGTTGGGTCTTACTTTATTTCGTGCATGGTTATATATCATTTTTTTTATTCTTTTTTTTATTATTATTTCTACTATTTTACTTCTACTTCTTTAACTATTCTCTATAAAATATATATATATAAAAACTGATTTAGGGGATGTATAGTGACTTCCAAAATATAAGGAGTCACTATTCGTATCCTAAACCTATATACCTTAAAATAGGAACCGGAGGGAGTGCTTATTTTGTCAAAAAAATTAAGTTGATTCCCTAAAATTTAGAGATTTCGGAAGTATAAGAAAACGGATGGAAATGCTCTTACTTCGCTTACTTTATGCACTGAGTTTGGGACTAAAAACAAGTTATATCTGAAAGGGATGCAATAATAATTAATACAATCAAAAGCAATGAGGAGTGGTGGAGTAGTGTGAGGATGATTATCAAAGATATTAAAAGGTTGCTTGAAAAGTTTGATCAATAAACTGTCCACGACTCCAGCATCTTCTTAGAAGAGTCAATAAAGTTACCATGTGTTAGCGAAGAGTGCTTTGGAAATTTATAAGGAGAGTATCCAGCTCAAAGATTACCCTCTATGTATTCATTCATTTTTTAAAAATGTTTAGGGTACCGATGCATGCATCTGACCAATTGTAGTTTTTTTAAAATATTAAAAAAAATTTTAAAAAAATGCACTTTATTGTTCTATCAGCCCGAGTAGCAGTGTCCTTCATTTTTTATAATGAGTATCAATAAAAGCAATCTTTTATTTAAAAGAAAAATGAAAGAACTTGACGTGAAATTAGTTTGACTTTAACTCTAATGTGAAAGAGAGTTGGGTTGCAAATGGTAATTGATGAGCAAGGGATTGTTAGAACGCTCTTGAAACCAATTTGAACCTTTGCAAATGATCAAAAAAGAGGTTCCAGATCTATTATCTATTATCCAAATTGTAGACAATTTGAACCTTTCCAAATTGAGCAAGGGAGTTGACATCTGGAACCTTTTTTTTTTTTGTCGTAGATAATAGATCTATAACCTCTTTTATTCATCTCCAAGTTACTCAAAGGATCAAAACTACACAACCTTGAGATTTCATTTATATATCACACCTCTATCCTTTTCTTATTGGGAAAAATGACACCTCAAGAACTCACCTACTCTCTTCAAATAGGTCGTGGGCTGCTCTTTTATTTCCTCTAATCTTAGGAAAAGTACCATCTGGGGCTTCTTCAAGCTTTCTTTCCAATATCTCGAAACATAATCCTAATACGATCTAAATTATGAACTCACTCCCTTGCAAAACTTATCTAAAGCCTCCTTAAGTGAATCGGTGGTCGTATTTAACCTGGTTCCAAATACAATATAAAGGTATAAGATGCGTGCATGGGAAACTAAGTCGTTCCCATCCTATGATCAATAGAATGAAGAAAAATATTATAAGCTACTGAACCGAGGATGTTGTTGGCACAAGAATTATATCCTTATGATCATCATATGAATGAAAGAGACATAATAATTAGAGAATACAACATACATTTCTCACTTTATATGTCAACATAAACATTGAAAATACTGAATACATCCTCTTACATATATAATAAATACTGCTAATTAATACAATTATCGATAGAAAAATATAGGAACGCTAACAAAACAACTTAAAATTTGGTGACACAACTTAAAGACCTAAAATTTTAATCCTATAGCATGAAACTTCTCTTCAATCGTACGATCTAATTTCTCTTCCATTTGAGGTGTGAAGTAGTTCACCCACCCTCCAACCTCACCGCGGCGGAAAAATGTAGCATACTTCACTCCTCGACTGGAAACTCCACTTTTATTCACCTCCAAGTTACTCAAATTATCAAAACTACACAACCTTGAGATATCATTTACTACACCTCTGACATCTTCTTCTTGGGAAAAAGGACACCCTAAGAATTCAGCTAATCTCCTCAAGTGGGTGGAAGGCTGCTCTTTCATTTCCTCATACCTTAAGAAAAGTATCTTTTGAGGGTTTTCCAAACTTTCCTTCCAATAACCCACAACATTATCCCAATACGGCCCGAAGGTACTCACTCCCCTACAAAACTTATCTAAAGCCTCCTCAAGTGAATCTGTGGTCCGATTCAACTTGGTTTCGAAGTGCCATAGTGAGACAAAAGTGTCCTTGGGGTTCCTACACAAATACACAATCTTGCAAGTTGAGTTATTCACAGATGTTGGTAGCAAGACATAAGGCAAATGAGTTGAAAAGAGCCTTGGAGAGGTAAAAGACGTGAGATCTGGAACATCTTTTTTATTGTATAGATACAAGTCTAAGTAGGGCACAAGAACATGAGGATTGTTTGTGAGCAGAGGATGTTCTTGATGGTCAACATGATGGCGCATCCTATTCACCAAAGCGAACAAGATAGCCTTCAACCAAGTAGTGCCAACTTTGGGAAAGGTTGCTAGTAGAATATCGGTGTCGTGAGCTTGGAAGTGTTTTTGGAAAGCTAGAACACCTTGAATGAACAAA
Source organism: Pterocarya stenoptera (assembly GCA_003123785.1). NCBI lineage: Eukaryota > Viridiplantae > Streptophyta > Magnoliopsida > Fagales > Juglandaceae > Pterocarya > Pterocarya stenoptera. The sequence continues at coordinate 69,884 of QEOT01002103.1, forward strand.
TGTGGGATCCAAAATCCATTGTATAGGCTGAGCGAGTCTTCTGTTGGCAGGGAGGATATGAAGTCCCTACATTCTTGGGTCAATTCATCATCTTGTAGATTATACGGACGAGGAGAAGAATCTTGTTGAAGTGTAGACATGTTAGTAGGAAAGGTAGCTGTAAATATTGGGGTCTCACCTTGTTTATTGCTCAACATTTCATATATATATACCCGTGACACAAAAGGGACACCAAGG
>QEOT01002105.1:662-129007 GCA_003123785.1 Pterocarya stenoptera
TTGTGACAGCTGCTACAGAAGAAACTTATGTGAGTAGTACACTTACAGAACTCGGGCTATGTTTATTTCGGAGTGTGATAAATGCATACATATATAGTATTGGCTAGTAGAGTGTTAATAATAGATGTTTTCTCAATGTGCAGAAGGAGATGCAGGGTAGGCTGGATGGCCTTGTACCAGAAGAACGTCATGACGAGGCAGCAGCGTCTGTCTTCAGGGAGGTCCTCGGACATCGTCCTGGATATGCAAGAGGAATCGGGGAGATGGTCATCCCCGAGTCAAGTAGACAGCGTGACAAACTTCAGATGCAACAGTACTTGTCTGAGATTGAAAAGTACAAGAAAGATGCTTAACAGAATAAGAAAGATGTTGACGAGTACAAGAGTCAATTAGAAGAAATGAGGACAGAGCTGCGGGCTCTTAGGGAGCATCAGTTACAGACTGACAACTTGCTTCAGTCTTACTTTAGGGGATTTCCATCATTCACTGAGTCACAGCGACAGACTCAGTGTAATGATCCCCCCCACCCATAAGGGGGGTGATATGTTTTGGATTTTTTGGGTGGTTTTTTGTTAGTCAATATGACAAACTGGGCAATATATATATATTTATATATATATCTATATATAAGGGATCTATGTCTACACCGGGGAGATATCAAGTTTGGGTGTGTACATTTTGAAAAGCTTTTGAGATAACAGGGGGATCAGTGTAAGTTAATATACATCAAAAATTTATTTCTCACCCAAATGGCACAGATACTTGTTGAATTATTATTCGGCCATGCATCTTGAACATACATGATGAGTATGTTCCTAATTATGGAGGAATGGGATTAAACCCTATTCCCCCCTTGGTGAACGTCTGGTAGATTTTGACTTGGTATGGTGTTTGTTTGTGCATGTAAATTCTTCAGAATCAATGGAGGAATGGTGTCAAGATACACTGGAGAAGGTGGTGGAGTCGAAGAAGATGGGGTATAACCAGAACAAACAACCTGAAATTTTTGGCGACATTTATTGGAGATGGCACAACTTGGTGGGGTTCATCAGAATATGCTTGTGAATTTCAATTTTGTGTCAGGTAAAGTTTGGCTTTTGTGACTGTATGTTATATTTTGCAGTATTGTGAACACTTGAAGCATTATTAATAATAGGTTAGGACTCAAATGTGACAAATAGAATGAGAATTATGGACTCAATTGTATTTATGTGGGTTGTTGGTGCACTAGGGTATTTGAACATGCATTCAAATACCCTAAGTATATGCTCTTCTACTTCAGCTGGCACCATTAACATGTAGTTTACTCTCACATCCGGATATATCATGAGTACGTTAGAGGGAGGATATTCCACATATATATGAATTAGTACCACTGGCAGCGAACATATATGAATTAATTTGGGTGCACTGTGGTCAAAAGTTGATCTATCAAGCTGATCAGTTCTTCTGTACCGCTTGCGTGTTCTTTCTGGGGCTAGCTTGCTCTCCTGGGACCGACTGGATTCTTAGTTTTAACTAGGTTATATATATCCCCTGCCCTGATCTATCGAACTCATGATCATCATGATCAATGTTTATGTTTTCATGTCTCACAATATGCCAAAAGCAATATTTTGTTAATTGCACAATCATAGCTAATTTTTCTAATTAGTAGTACTGCATGCATGATGAAAAAGAAATAAATTATGTATTTCTAATTAGGAGCTTATTATTTGAATTTTTAACACTAGATCTCTGGAATTAATATTAATCTATAAATATGATTAATGCATTTATTTGGTTAATTGTTATTTCCGTATAGATTGATTGAGTAATGTTTCTTCTGGTTACAAAATTTTGAGGCTAATCCATGTACTGATCTTTGTTGGGTGCATATTATTATTTAGAATATTCTAATCTTGATCGATTTCTAGTACTACTAGCTCATAAGGTATATATTCCTAATCATGTTCATGTACCTATTATATATATCTTTGTAACTTTCACCTCCCATTAATTAAGGAATATAGAATTAAAAATTGAAACTCTTGAAACTCTTGCCAAAATTAAGATAGTGGCATTTGACAAAACTGGCACAATAACAAAAGGGGAATTTGTGGTGACTGACTTTCAGTCCCTTCGTGATGATATTAGCTTGAACACATTGCTTTACTAGTAATTATGACTGCTTTCTTTCCATCCCCACTTTATCTTCTTCAGAACCTTCAAGAGTACTATTTGATGTCATTTTTAAGTCGAATTAGTAATTTTCTTGTTCCATCCTATATAAAGGCAGCAGCAGTCCGATGGATTTAGGAGCACTATCTAAAGTTTCTATTAGAGAAACCTCATGAAATTAAACTTTCTATTCTAAAATACTAGACTGATCATGTCTGAACTAGCTACAGAATGCACTGTGTTGATTCAATTTTCATTGGCCCCAAATTCTTCATGCATGATATATCATGACATATTATATAGATCATGCATGCATGCATGGATGTCATCATGATCCAACGAATTACTTGTTGTCTAGTGCTGGAAAAGTGCATATATATGATATATGCAAAGCTAACAAAGTAAAACCTTAGAAATTAATCATTACATAGATCATCTCGTTTTCCATATGCATGCCTTTTGCATTGGGATTTAGTCCTAGCTACCTGTAAAGAAACGACCACATGTTCGGAGAACCTTGTAGATTAGAGCATTGAGAGACAAATTTTCCGGCCGGAAGGACTTAGATAATTGGATTAGATAAATTAATGCATGTTATATCTCGACACTAGCACCAATGTTCCTATCAAAATAGTCCTTTGGACCAATGTTGTACTAATTGCCTGGACCCAGCCAGATCTGAAAGACGATTTGAAAGGTGATAAGCTTGAACTCAGGACTGGCCCATATTTCTGTCTGAAATTAAGACACACTGCAGTATATCAAGTAGGGCTACGACAAAAGAAAAAAAGGAAAAAAAAAAAAAAAAGGTATAAAGTAGGGATCAAAATTCTAGCTGCTACATCCAAACTAGCATAATCAATAACATCGGTAGAATTTAGAAATAAGATCAATACATAAGCATATGATCAGGCTGCATGCCAGAAAATTAGCTAAATAGGGAGAGTATGTACGTATGAATAGAGGCACACATCAGATAATGAGGATGCAATTAATGAACGTCGGTGGATTGAGGGGAGGGGAGCCCCCACATGTACAAAGTACTGCAGCAGAATAAATAAATAAAAGATAGCATGAAGGCTGAAGCCAGCCTCATGAGATAGATGGAAGTAGCATTAAGATGAGAGATGCGAGAGTTGATGAGTCTTCCCGACAAGCTGCTAATTCACACCTTTCTTTTTAGATACACTACTATTTATTATATGCATTACTACTTGACTTTCTCGGCCAACATCAGCCTCTCCACTTTGCTGGTTTTCAGTTTCTCATGTCCACACATGCCTCTCTCTCTCTCTGTGGCATATCCTTTTCTTAATTATCTAACTGGGGCGACTAATTTGACTGCCCCCAAACCCCACCCACCTCTCTCTTTCTATTAATCTTTTTTATGGAGGGGTCAAGCTAGCTAGTTTAGGCAATTAGTACTGTTGAAGACAAATTAATTAGCAATCATTTCTTAATTCCTAAATATATATATATGTATATATTATATATGCTGGTCATCATGGAGGTCCAAATGAAATTTGGAATATAAATGTTTGCCCGCATGGCGGATGCAGGCATACCCCAACCCTTCTTGGACTGGCTGATGGGGATTGACATTGTTTGGTACCTATTCAGCTAGCTAGTCTTTTCCTATCAAGCATGATGAAATTGGGTTCCTATCAATGCCTGTTCTTTTCATTTCTGCAGGTTACAAGGGAAGTCACAAATAGTTCAGGATGAGCTGGTGAGGCTTGGTGAGCAATTGGTTCAAAGTCCTGAGGGCACCCGAGCTCTAGCCCTGGAACTTTGCCGTGAAGTTGAGGATAAGTTCCTCCTGCATGTTACATCTGGGGAGGTTTGTTTAAATGTAATATATACATTTAGTTTCAAAATATAGCCGAGAAGCACAGGGTTCTGCCAATTACTGAGATTTTATTGCAACTATTTTCCTAAATGCTTTAATTTGTGTTTCATTGATAAACATGGATATTATTAGTGTTTGATTGTCTTCACTTCCTCTTCTGCTTTTCCTTCATTTTTCACTTGTGAAGCTTTGTGTATAATTTGGTATTTCACATTTGAGTACTTGTATTTATTGGAAGTTATTTTTCTATCAAAATATCATCTGGTGCCATTCCCACATATCTTCATAGTGAGTGACAATTCGCCGGGAAATCTGCAACAGTTGTCTAATCCTTTAGAGTAACTTATTGCTATCATTTTCCTGATTCATGATCCTCATCTATTGTTCTACTATTTTTTTGTAGGGTTCTGGTTGGAAAATTGTTGCCAGTTTTGAGGGGAGCTTTCCAAACAGAATGAAGCAACTTCCTTTAGACAGACATTTTGATATCAACAATGTCAAGAGGGTATGTTTTATCCTTCCCCCTTTTCCCAAATTGCCTTGTTGCAGCTTACCTTTTATTGCTTTCTGGACATTTTTGGGGGCTTCTTATGACCTTTTGATTTCTAATTGTTGTACTAGATTGTGTTGGAAGCAGATGGTTATCAGCCATATCTCATATCCCCTGAAAAGGGTTTAAGATCCTTAAATAAAGGTGTCTTGGAGCTTGCTAAAGAACCATCATAGCTTTCTGTTGATGAGGTAATCTAGGCATTCAGTGCCATTTTCTGCTCTATGTTTGTGTGTGTTTGTAGCGTCAGCATTGTTTATAAGGGTTAATTGTCTAGATTCTAACTTATGATCTTTAGTGGGCTTTCCGAATTCTCTTTTTCTACCGTATATTTACTTATGAAGGCTTGAGTTGGGCTGCTGATAGATGATATCATTTATGGAGCTTCTCAGTCTTCCTTTTCATACTTAATGATGATTAAACCTTGGGTTCAACTAGTATTTTTATTTGTTTGTTTTGGAATTGCTTGTCTACAGTTAGTTCACGTCGTCAGTATAGTATATATATATTTTTGATAATTAATAAGAATTTTATTATCATGAATAGGCATAGCCCAAGTACACATGAAGTATACAAAGGAAATACCTACTACACTCTAAAAAACACGAAAACTAAAACAGAAACAAACAAATGGTATATATTTTTCAGCAAATTAAACTTTATTAATCATCAGAAAGGGTGATATCAAGTACACTAAAAGTTATACAAGAGGTACACCTAGCTCTAGCAAGGCATTATAATATTTAATGGGATCAATCTGTGCAAATGCTCTAATCAATTCCTTATACATTGATTTCTGACTGATAAATTAGGTACACCGCGTTCTGGTTGATATAGTTTCTGCTGCAGCAAATGCTACACCAGGTCTTGGAAGATACCCTCCTTTCAAGAGAGAGGTATGGTGCCTTGTGAATATTTTTGTTGTTTTTCTTATAAATTTTACTATGTTTAATAGTATGACTACAAGTCTGCGTGGTTTAAATACTTCCTTGTTATTCTTTTAAATTTGTGAATTTTTTTTTGATAAGTAAGAAGGTATTTTAAATTTGCGAATTTAAACTATGTTAATGTCATACAAGGTTGTGGCCATTGCAAGTGCTGCCTTAGATGGTTTTAAGAATGAGGCAAGGAAAATGGTAGTTGCACTAGTTGACATTCTATATTCGCTTTTGTGCCCCCCCAACATTTCATCCGTTTGGTGCAAATGAGGTATTCTTAACATGTTTTTTGCCTGAAAATAACATTTGGTTTCATAACACAGCATGCTATGTAGCATTTGGTTTTAGATTAAAACACAGTTGACATTTGCTAAATGCATGTGATTCCTGCAAAATTGTTGAGTTTAACTGTAAACATTTGTAACAGAATGGCATGCTTTGCATAATTTCTTCAGGAAGATGCTTTAACTTCCATGTAATTGCTACATAGATTGATGAAGTTTCTTTTATTCCCCCCCCCCCCTCTTCCTATGGGAAAAAAAGTGTCTTGTTCCTGAGTGATCTGGAGCTTATTAGGATGACCTGTTAATTTCTTTCTCAGGCTTTTACCTTTTTTTTTAATAAAATCTTCAATTACGTGATAAAAAATCTTAGGATGGAGAGACAGCGCAGAGAGGAGGAGCTGAAAACTCGATCTTCAAAAAAGGGGCAAGACGCAGAGCAGGCAACATTAAACAGAGTAGGATATTTCCTCTGATGTTTGTTGTAGAACAAGTGCAGATTGGTTGATTTCGTTTTGTTTTCCTGAACTGTGTATCTTGTTAATGAAGTCATTGTGTTCTTCCTATGCCTTGCTCATTATGTGTATCTTGTTTCCTTGTCAGGCAACTAGTCCTCAAACAGGTGGTCAGCAAACGGGTGGAAGCTTGAAATCAATGAAGGAAAAACCAGGGCAGACAGAGAAAGAAGTTCAGGAGAATTCAGGTTTAAAGACTGCAGGTCCTGAAGGAGAAATAACAGCAGGTTTGTCTGCAAAATGCATGCTCATTTGTGACAATAGGTTCTATTATATGAGAATCTAGATACCTGTATTTCAAAATCAAGATTCAGACATTTAATTAATGTAGATATTCTATTCCTCATTTCTCTATTTATGGAAAACACTACAATTAAAAATAAAATGGGGACAACATTTTGGTTATGAAATTGAAGCTGGTTTTATTGCATGCTATATATCACATTGTTACAATGTTTCTGATTATGAAGATACTTTGCAGTTAGATAAATTACTTCTTCTTGGTGAATGGTGCATATTTGCAGACTTACCTGTCCTAGATCATTTTTATGGGGAATTTTCTTTTCTATTGATGAAACTGCATTTTGTGCCAAAATTGAATTCACGATGCAATTAGCAAAGCTGTTTCCTGGGGTCATATTGGTTTTTGGGGCAACTATGCATGCCAATGTCTTGAGAGCACTTAAAAGACTCACACTAGCTGTAGCCCAGTTTTCTTTGCGGAGTTACATTATACTAACTTGACATTTTATTTTACTGTAGGTTTTATAAAATTATTAGTAGAAATTATCATCATTTTACAGATATAATGCATCTATATTAAAATATGGTTGTGCTTCTATATAATATTATATATATATCTGAAATCTCAATCTATTTGTAGTTCATACCACCTGCATTTATCAAGCACTTATAAGGAAACAATCCTTTGGAGGCCATTGTCATTGATCATACTGGAAACTCTTGGCCGGTTGAATTGCACCAAATTGGCAGCCGCTTGTGTTTTAAGTGTGCCTGGCAACAGTTTGCAAGTGATCATTAATTGGAATTTGGTGACTTTCTATTTCGTTGACTTAGAATTTGGGAAAGCAGAGCTTTTCCTGATAGGTCTCAATACCAATGAAGAGGCAGGACCCTGTTGTACTTAATACTTGTTACTCTCAACTAGTTGCTTTCTTCTCTTTTTGTGTCTTTGAATACAAATAATGTGTTTATAAATTGAATGCTTGCAGTTTCATCAAAAGATATTGTCAAATACACGGATGAGGAGTATGGGCAGCAACGTGAGATATATATGGATGGTGTTTGCCAACTTGCTTGATGAAAGACGATATGTAGAACTGTGGGTGCCAATGCCGATGAACGGTCCCACTTAAATAGGGTTAAACAATATTTTAACAGTGACGTTTATCTAGTATTTAATTGCAATGCTCAGTTTGTACTTGATATGAGAATATGATGCACCACCTTAATGTATAAATACATATTTAAGTGGGATGAGTTGATGGATTTTATTTGAATTGGATGAGTTGATGGAATATATTTGTATTAGATGAGTTTGGTATTATTTGCTCAATGTGTACAGGAATGTTTAATTTGAATGAATGACAGCTGAGTTACTTGAATGTTTTTTTTAGGAACCAAAAAGGAGGCCCGTAGAAGCAGAGTCTGGAGCAAATTAGATTGACTTTTCCCGGCGATTTCAAACTCGCCGCAAATAATGAAAATAACCAAAAATTCTATGGCAGCGATTACGAAATCGCTGCTAGATAGGTTTTCCCCGTGAATTACAATCGCCGCAACTGAGTCACAGAACCATATACTTTTTCCCAGCGAGTCTAAAATCGCTGGGAAAAACTATATAGCAGCGATGCTCTAATCGCTGCCATAGACTAAGACAGCGAAACCTCTATGGCAGCGAGTCTGAAATCGCTGGGAAACAGTCTATTGCAGCGATTATGAAATCACTGCCATAGAGTAAGGGAACGAAACCTCTATAGCAGCGAGTGTATAATCGCTGCTATAGCAATTTTCCAACGATTTTTTACTCGCTGGAAAAGAGGAGAATTCAATTGCAGCGATTTTTTATAATCGCTGTAAAGGACATTTCCGACGATTTTTATCTTTTAGCAACGGACTTAAATCGCTGGGAATACTCTTTCGCAACGATTACCAGCTGAATCAGATACAGCAAATGCGGCGATATATTGATTAATTGCAGCGAGCTAAAATCGCCGGGAAAGAAGGCCTATGGCGCGATTTTTTGTTTGCGTTGCTGTAGATCGTAAGCAGAGGTTTAATACCGGCGATTCACCAGCGATTAATAAATCGCTGCCAATGGTCATAGGCGGCGAAATATCATTTTTTCCCAGCGAAATTAATCGCTGGGAAAGGGGATTCCCCTTGTAGTGCCTACGAAACATCATAACTTTTGAAGCTGAAAAGCCTACAATTAAATTATAATAAAAATTTTATAATTTTATGAATTTATGAATTATAAAATAGATCTAATAGATCATATAAAGTCACGTTAATTTATGACATTATTTTTATTTAATCTCTTTGTAATTATAACAGGTTTTTTAAATTATAGACTTTTTTGAGTGCGTATACTACACGAAGGGGATAAAATAAAGCGACGGCCAATAGGTTCTTTGCCCTATAGCAGGGTCATCATCGTACAAGTGGAAACATGCAGTTTTCAACTAACAAGACCGAGTTAACTCGACTTTAAGGTTGCCGTGCCGGGGTTAGAAAATGTAGATATTCCACTCAAAATCTACCACAACTTTTAATTAATGGGCATGTCTTTTGCAACCTCCATTAAGGACGAGACACAAGTCGTCGTGACCAGAGTAGGATTCCTTTTTATAATTTTATGACATGATTTAAAATATTCAACTAAAAATCTTTTATTATTTTTAAAAATAAAAAAATATAAATCTTTAAAAAATACTTCATTAACCATGAAGTAAAAAAAAAATTAAACATTAATGCCTTATTTGGACACCACCAAAATTCTTATAACTTCTCAAAAGTTTTCATAATTTCATTATTTCTGAAATATCATTCAAATACAAAATATTTTTCTTTTGTTTTTATCAATCTTTTAGGGCTTTTTTAAACTTAAAAAAAATGATGACATCTTAAATATATAAACAGAAATGCTAAAGCCACACATGGGGATCCCGACAGTGGTTTTTTTTTTTAATGATTAAGAAAGTATTTTTTAATGATATTGTAAATTTTTTAAAAATATATTTAAAAGAAAAAAGTACATGAAAAAAAAAGCAAAAAAAAAAAAAATGCACTGTCCCGAGCCCAATCGATTGGGATCCCCATGTGTGGTTGTAGAGCCACGTACTCATATATAAAAGAAAAAAATCTATTCATCATCCCAATTCTCATCATCTTCTTATCATCCCATGATGTGACATTAAATGATAAGTTTACAATTGAAATATAATAAATAATATCTAATCATCTAATTTCTCATCATTAACTTTCTGCAATCTTGATATTTTAGACGCTTGGTTGTAGAGTACAAGCCTGATTGGAGTTTGGAAAAAAGTTTTCCAGATTTCCTTCGAAGATATGAACAATATCACAATTGACGTAGCATGGAATATATACATTTCTCTTCATCATAAGGCAGATACAATATAACATATAACAATTGAGTGATTTTCTTTGTTGACAATATTCTTCTATATATGTTGTTATATTAGATTATGCAAAATTATGTCTAGTTTTCTACTTTTTTCTCTTTCTTTTTTTATTTTATTTTTGTTGTTGCTTTGATTCCTCAACGAAATTGCATTTAATAGCTAATTTGATGGTCTTTTTTAATATTTAGTACTCTAAACTAGTAAAACTGGTAATGATATCCATAACTACTAAAGTTTAGAAATTTTCACTCTGAGTTCAAATTTGTTCGTTAAAATCCATAAAAATGACACATATGACGTAATTTTTCCAAATTTAAAGATTACAAATTATTAATTGAGGTGTTAATTTATAATTTTAATAATTCATTATATATATTAAAGCAGGTCAAAGTTGAAAGACATAAATGTAATCTCTCTGAGTTGGAGATCGAACGTTTCCCCGCGATGCTCTGTTTTTTTTTTTTTTTTCAAACTATTTAGAAACGTGAGGAGCAATTTGTAGATTTTGGTCAAAAACAGCAGTAATTGCATCCTTAATGTTGATATCTGCATAATTTTTCTTCACTCGTCAACGTGGGTGATCACTTTGATATTGCGAAAGCCTTACCTGAGAATGAGTCTTGATCAATCTAGACAATAATTTCAACGCATGCAATTGGCAGTCTTTCCACGTTAATTTTACCGCACAAGTCAATGATGACAACAACACGCAAACCACCCTCTCCCTCCCTCCCTCTTTGGCTGCAATCTCTTTTAAACATCAGTCGCACTTGTTAGTCCTCAATTTGAGTGCCAAAACCGACGTACACTTCACATGGCTGCTCCAACAAGTTTCCTGATGCTTTATTTTGTGTGCGGGTTTAGCATTGCCTTGGCAGCAACTCCCAACATTACCACGGATCAATCTGCTCTTCTTGCCTTGAAAGCTCATATTTCATTTGATCCCCAAAATCATTTGACAAAAAACTGGTCTACTAATACTTCCGTTTGCAATTGGGTAGGTGTCATCTGTGGTTCTAGACATTACCGAGTCATGGTCTTAAACCTTTCTTTCATGGGCCTTGTAGGAACCATTCCTCCACATATTGGAAACCTTTCATTTCTTGTGAGCCTAAGCATCGAAAACAATAGTTTTCATGGCTCAATCCCAATTGAGTTGTCTCATCTTACTCGATTGAAATTCTTTGACTTTGGATACAATGAATTCAAAGGAGCAATTCCATCACAGATGGGATTGCTAACTAAACTTAGAATATTGTATCTTAACAATAACAATTTCATACGTACTATTCCACCATCTCTGTCTAACATATCTTCATTGCAAGTTATTAGTCTTGGATTCAATCAACTTTCAGGCACCATACCTTCCTCTATCTTCAAGATATCTTCCTTGCAAAAAATTTATCTTGGAGCGAACATGCTTTCAGGACCCATGTCCTCCATTTTCTTCAACTTATCTTCACTACAAATCATTGAACTCGGCGAGAATATGCTATATGGTGGACTATCTACACATATGTTTGATCATCTTCCCAATCTACAGTATCTTTCTATTTCTCGTAATCAATTGTCAGGTGAACTCCTGAAAATTGGGAATGTAACTATGCTTACAAACCTACACATTGGTGGCAACAACTTTGAAGGAATGTTTAGTCGGCCATCAACCTCCAATATATAGTTATCCTTTTTGTTCAAATACTAACAGTAGCAAATTCTATATTTATTGACTAATAAATTTACAGGAAGACTACCCCCAAAAATAGGAAACTTAACCGTGCTTAAGGGGTTGGACCTTTCCGAAAACAACTTTGAAGGTATATATTCTTAGTCTTATTTGAAACAATTTACATAGATAAGGCTATTGATTTAGTAGACATGTTTTATGTTAATTGTACTTTGAAGGTAGGCTTATATCGTCTAATATGAGTCAATTACATCGATACCATTATTGATTTAGTATACATGTTCTATGATCATCTCTGATTAAACAATTAATTTCAATTTGAAGTGAAAAATACATTGTCCAAAATATATTGAAAACTAGAAGATTAGTCTAGTTACAAAATCGCATGAGGAGCCACAAAACATTCATAACTATTTGTGACACCTCCATGGTATAATTTGAACCGGGAGAGGAGCCACAATTCAACCTGAAATGTGCCAGCCCCATGCATGATATTTGAGGTCATGGTTATTTTCTTACTGCTAATGAGTATTCTAGGGTCATTATATCTTCTTTATCATCTTGAATAGAAAATACCAATGACTATTCATATTGTGACAGGTTTAATACCAAATCAAATTGGTAATCTGCAAAATCTAGAGGTTTTCAAAATTGGAGTCAATGGTTTTTTTGGCACAATTCCATTTGGGATCTTCAATATCTCAACAATAAGATGGCTTGGAATGGGCTTAAATAACCTATCAGGCCATCTTCCATCAAATATGGGTCTCTTCCTTCCAAAACTTCAACGACTTTTTCTTGGGGCAAATAAATTGAGCGGAACAATTCCCAACTCTATCTCTAATGCTTCACAGCTCACTCAAGTAGAGTTATCTGGGAACTTATTCTCGGGCTTAATTCCAAAATCGCTTGGAAATTTAAGATTCCTCCAAGTGCTCGACCTACAATTCAATAATTTGAGAGTTGAATCTCCAGAATTGACAATTTTATCCTATTTGTCCAATTGTATAAATCTCGTTTATTTAGATTTGAGCAAAAATCACTTGAATGGCTTCCTTCCCAAGTCCATTGGAAACCTCTCTATTTCTCTTCAAACACTTTACCTATATGATTGCAAACTTAAGGGTAGCATTCCAATAGAGATCGGGAATTTAAGTGGTTTGACTGCTATGACCTTATCCATCAACGAATTGAGAGGACTTGTTCCAACCACAATAGGAAGTTTGCGCATGCTTCAAAGTTTGGGCCTTGACGGTAATAGACTAAATGGAACCATACCACCAGAACTATGTTATCTAAGGAGCTTGTTTGAATTATCTTTAGTTGGTAATGATCTATCTGCACACATTCCTAGATGCATAGATAATATGACTTCACTAAAAGTTCTCAACTTAGGCTTCAATCAATTAACTTCTGTGATTCCATTGAGCTTGTGGAGGCTTACAGATCTCTTGGAGGTTGACTTCTCATCCAATTCTTTAAGTGGCTCTCTTTCATCTGAGATTGAGAAAATGAAGGTCTTGACGATATTGAATTTGTCAAGAAATCAACTATCAGGTGATATCCCCGAAACAATTTGAGGTCTCAAAGATTCGACTAATCTCTCCTTGGCAATAAATCGACTACAAGGCTCAATTCCTGTATCTTTTGGTGAATTGGTAAGCTTGGAGTTCTTGGATCTTTCCGATAACAATTTATCTGGAGAGATTCCCAAGTCCTTAGAAGGACTCCATTACCTCAAATATCTAAATCTCTCATTCAATAAACTACAAGGAGAAATTCCCACAAGTGGACCATTTCTAAACTTCTCAGCTGCATCATTTATGTCAAACAATGCACTTTGTGGTGCAACTCGATTGAAAGTTCCCCCATGTGAAGAAGGTGATCCTTGCAAAAAGAAGGCAGCATGGCCACATATGCTAAGGTATGTATTGCTAGTAATTGGGTATATAATGCTTGCAGTGACCCTTGCATTTGCTTGGAAAAGGTGGAAAAAGAGGAATCCAGAATCTCCTGCTCAAGCAGACGTGTACCCTCTAGTTACATGGAGAAGAATTTCTCACCAACAACTTGTACAAGCAACGAATGGATTCGGCTCTAATAATTTACTTGGTGAAGGAAGTTTTGGGTCTGTATACCAAGGAACACTTTCAAATGGGATGAATATTGCAATCAAAATTATGAACTTACAAGTGTCAGGGGCATTCAAAAGTTTTGATGTAGAGTGTGAGGTGCTACGAAATATTTGTCATCGAAATCTTGTCAAAATCATCACCACTTGTAGCAATATTGACTTCAAAGCCCTTGTATTAGAATACATGCCTAATGGAAACTTAGAGAAATGGTTGCACTTTCAAGATCACTATCTGAATGTCTTACAAAGGGTAAATATCATGATTGATATCGCATTAGCATTAGAATACCATCACCATGGTTATTCAACAGCAATTATTCATTGTGATCTGAAACCTAGCAATGTCTTATTAGATGAAGAAATGGTTGCACATGTTCCCGATTTTGGCATGGCCAAACTCTTAGATGATAGGGACTCTAGGATGCAAACCATGACTCTTGCTACTTTCGGGTACATGGCACCAGGTAAATTTTCAAACTTTTCCATTTCAAATTGCATGTTCATCATTGTTCATCCTTTTACCCATTCACATGCAACTAAATATCTTTTGAGTCCAGAGAAAAATGTGTATATATATATTGAGTTTGATCTACAAGTAGTTTTTTTCATATTTGTTTGTTCACTATTATAAAATAAGAAAGTATATATGATGAGTTAGAATGTTATCCGCAGAGTATGGACTAGAATGAGTTGTTTCTACAAGAGGCGATGTGTATAGTTATGGCACTCTTCTAATGGAAACTTTCACAAGGAAGAAGCCTACGGATGGCATGTTTATTGGAGAAATGACCTTGAAACATTGGGTAGATGAATCACTGCTCACTTCAATACTTGGCATTGTTGATACCAATTTGTTGAGAAATGAGAAAGAACATGTTGCCATGGAGGACTGCATATCTTCAGTTATGAGATTGGCTTTGAATTGTTGTACAGAGTCACCTACACAAAGAATTGACATAAAAAATGTTTTAGTGACACTCAATAAGGTCAAATTAAAGTTTGTATTAGATAGTAGAAGAAGCTAAGTTGAGTGTCAAGTTTGCTTACAAGTCCCTCATGTTTGTGCCTCTTATGTTTGGGATTTAGGCATTATGATTCATTGTTTGTGAAAGTTGTAATGATTAGGTGAAAAATTTTATAAATTAAAATTGAAAAGCTTTTTGCATTTGGTGATGTTTGAGAAGAAATATATGAAAATATTTGAAAATGCATGTGTTCCAGCCAAACTAGCTCTTAGCATAGTCTTTGGTAAACTAGTTTGGATCATTTTTTCTATTACCGAGTCTTTTGATTATGAAAAATGCTTGATTTATAAAAATTAAAAAAAAAAATCTTTTAAAAAATATAAAAATTTATAGAATGAATAGTTTATATAATATGTTATATTATAAAATATACCCCTAAAGCCATTGTTTCACCTCAGAATGGGATTCCTTGTTTAGCAAAAGAGAGAAAAAGAATGGGTTAACTCGCAGTGAGTGAGTTCCGGGGGATACTCACTCAAATTCATAGAGATCAAAACATCTATGAAATGCCATTCCCCAGATGTATGTTACGGCGACAATGTTGGTCCGAAACCTCTCAAATCAGGGGTGTATAGTATAAAAGAAGACTGATCGTCCAGGGTAGTGACAACTGATATCTTAATAAATAAGGAAGATAATAGCAAATTTCCACATTATATGTTTTGGACAGTTGAGAATTTCGCCAGTTGAGAATTTTGCCAGTGGAGAATCTTCGGAAAACATATGGGAAAGCACTCCATTCTTGAACAATTTTACCATTAGTGCAAGTGTAGCAATAATTTATAAAATAGATATGACGTATTACATTAAACCAGATAAATGAATTTATTTATAGATCTAACACTCCTCGTATTATACCCTTCATCTTGTAGTTGTGTCTCTCTCATGTAGTAGTCTCAAACTCTCAGTAGTCTAGCATTGTTGGATATTAATCCTCTACTTTCTAACTTTTGTGGTCTTTTTCCTTTTAGAAGAATGGAAGATGGTTTCTCCTTTCATTGATTGGGCTTTATTACACCTATTTGGGCTTCAAGAATCTCGCATTGGGTTGTGGTCATTGCTTGGCCCAATCCGTCCCATCCTACTTTTAAACCAAATAAAAAGGATGACCAAACCGATGAATAATTATAGCTAATTTGTTCCAAAGCAAAACAAACTCTTACGAGTTACGTAAAAAAGAATCCAGGAAACATTGCAAAGTTGCTTCACAAAACAGGCATCCATGTAGATGCTATTTCACGAGGTTTAGTAACCGAAGTTATTTGTATTACTTTTTTGAGTGGATGCTCATCCATTTCCCTTGTGCATTACAGAACAGGATTCATGTGAACTAAGTTCGAGTTTCAGAAACACCACCATTGGTCACAAACCTTATCCATATCATGAGAATTAACGTCTATGCATACGTGCAGCCAAGGTTTTCCTAGCATCATCTCTCTGCCTCTCTCTCTCTCTCTCTCTCTCTCTCTCTCTCTCTCTCAGTTATCCCTTTCTCTTTCTTCAAAATATACGTAGTTATATATTCATACATATGACACCAATTGCAACAAGGAAAGCAAGCTTAGTGCTTACATTTGTGAAGTTAGATATTATTTGGTAACACGCAAACATCTAGATTCCTAGTAAGTACTACCTAGCAATCACCAGAACATACAATACAAGTACTGTTCTTTCTCGCTGTCATTCTTTCCTCAAAATTCTCAGATGGAGCTGTTACTCTTCGATGCTCATGGGAAAGAGCCACTCTTGGTGATCTCGCTCAAGGGCTTATCCATGAATCGGATTAAATTATAGACCAATTCACCAGCCCCAATAATCGGTCCTGCAATGTATACCCATATCCCCCTGTATTCATTGTGCACAAAGGCAGGCCCCAAGCTTCTTGCAGGATTCATTGATGCACCCAAAATCAACCTGTCGAAGACGATCACTCATCATAATCATACCCAATATGGAAATAATGTCCAAAATTCAAGTGTTAATGTTAACACATACTTTTCATGAAAGATATTAATAAATCAGGATAGATTAAGTTATTACCCTACAAACATCACGTTGAGTAAGACCGTGGAACCAACAGCAAGGCCAGCAAACTCTCCAATCTGCAGAGACCAAAAATATATTAAATTAAATGGTTTTAAGAATTCATACGTAATTTTCAAAAGGGATAGGCTTAAGAATTATTTTAGCATTATATCTCAAACACGTTGGTTGATATGGAAAGATTGTTGATGGAATAGGTCAAAGAGTTAGATAGAAAACTAATCATCTCATCACACAAACAGTTCGGTTACTGTTATTGGAAATCTGAGACCAGATATTACGAACATGAGGTAGAATGTGATTATGAATTCTAGCACAAAAGACTGCAGTTCTTTCCCCGACGGCAATGTTCCTGCAAAAAAGTTCTGGTGCCCATTGAATATGAGCCAAAGGGTTCCGCTTGCCATTGTTGATCCAAGGACTTCAGCAAATACGTAAACTGGCACCTGAATATATAATTTCAAAAAAGAAAGAGACGACAAGAAAATTCTAATGAGAGAGTGGAAGTGCTTAGAAAATTCTAATGAGAAAATTCTAATTAACATATCTATTCGGTTCTGAGCGTGGCATTATTTGCAGAACATTATGCTGGGTTAAGATATAATATAAGTAGTTTGAATAATCTATTTCCTTGGGTTTAAGTTTTTGGTACAAGTGACACTTTAACATGGTATCAGAGTGGAAGTGCTTAATTCGAACCCATATTTCAAAATTGAGGCATCAATTAAATTAAGCTTGAAACGGAGACATTAAACCCATAAATATATTAGCTTTATCCATTATTTAGGTTGAAGAGATGGAAGGAATAGTCAAGATGGAGTTATAGATGTTTCCATGGAAATCTCTTGCAAGTGGCAAAGGCAATGGTAACAGCAAGATTAAAATGGGCACCGGAGATGTGGCCGACGGAGTAAACCAAAACCATCACAGCCAATCCCCAAACGATTGAAATTCCAGGCAAAGTCATGACCTTGTCATTGCCCATACTCACCACCACAGCCACACATCCGACGAATATCAAGAAGTACGTACCTATTACCTCCGCAATCAGCTGTCATCAATACAAATTTCTGTTTCCATGTTAAGTAGATTCATTAGATGAATTGAAACTGGCTAATGGACCCAAAAAACACACTCATGTAGTACATTGTTTTTTATGTAACAACATTGAAATTATCATATATGATGAAATAAACCAAAATAAGAAAACAAGAAGAACAATTTGCATTTAGCAACTAAGAAAATGACATGGCGATGATAGTTAGCATTTTCAATAACAATTAAACCAGATTTTTTTGGACTAAATGTGTTGGACTTACCCACTTTCTGTCGGAGATAGGATAGATGATGCCCATAGCTAACAATTTCAGCACCTCTTGCTTCAGCACCTCCTTCATGATGGGATTCAACCTGTGCATCACGAGTTGGTCTTGCAACTTCTTCCAAAAAAATATTGTGGGTGCATATTGAAATATCAATGCCCTTGATGTCTATGATAGTCCAGCCTATTGCTCCTCGATGTTGTCTCAACACTGCCAATAATTCAGCTTCCTGCTTTGAAGTGAGCTGAGAGGAAATGACTACCGGAAACGTGCCCTCAACTGGGCCCAGAAAAATATACTTCAAATCCTTGGATAGTGGCTTCAACTCTAGTGTGGGGACTTCTTCTTCTAATGATTTCATGACTTTTGGTAAATCTAGAGCTACAAAGGCTGGTCTACACCAACTGCTCATGTAACTCATATCTAATAACTGAGGAGACATGTCTGTTTCTATCAACTGCTCCTCTGAATTTGTCAACTCTAATGACGAAGGAATTTTCTCAACAAGAGTCTCAGATTTCTCTTATGAGTCATCCTCAAATACACTCTCGGAATCAAATGCTGATAACAGCTCTAAAATATCAAAATCATATACCATATCAACTGTATGTACCTTTGAATCATCGCATCCACTAGGCATCTTCCAGGCATTGAACACATTCATTTCCAATGTCATATTGTCGAATGTGAGCTTCAATACTCCATTTCGACAATTGATAAATGCATTGGAGGTAGTAAGAAATGGGCATCCAAGGATGACAGGTGCATGATAAATAGTGGAGGTAGGTTGCTACATATCAAGTACTATAAAATCCACAACGTAGTAAAATTTGTCTACCTGGACCAGCACATCTTCAACAATATCTCTCGGCATCTTGACTGATCTATCAGCCAACCGTAGGATGATGGAGGTCTTTTTCAGCTCCCCCAGTCCCAGCTACTCATATACTAAGAACGGAGCAAGTTCACATTACTCCCCAAATCAAGTAGAGCTCTCCCAATACGTGACTCACCGATCATAATGGAAACGTTGGGAGAGCCAGGATTGCCAAAGTTCTGAGGAGTCTAGTTCATTATCAATGCACTGACTTGCTCTGTTAGGAAAGCTTTCTTTTTTACATTTTGCTTCCTCTTCACCGTGCATAAGTCCTTCAGAAATTTTGCATAGGAAGGAACTTGTTGTATGGCTTCCAATAGTGGAATATTAATTTTCACTTGCTTGAAGATTTCATGGATCTCATAGTGGTATTTATTCTTTTGGCCAGCTGCCAATCTCTAAGGATAGGGAACCACAAGTTGGTACCCTCTACTTGTTTCAGCCTCTACAATTTTTGGCTTCTTCCACTCTGGTCTCACCACCTCTGGTTCTTTTTTAGCTTCTTCAGGCTCTGTTACATTTTCAGGTGTATGGACAGCTTCCTGTCTATCCATAGTCATTTGCAGTTGGGGGAATTCCTTTCCACTTCTCAAAGTAAGAAGGGAAGGGCCTTTGTTGTCTCAATAAAATCCCCTGAAACATTATGTACCTTTTGTGGTTGTTACCGATACACTTGAGGCTGTGCCAGAAACTTCCCTCTCTCCAGAGTGCTCAGTGTTGTATTCATCTTATTTATGGTGCCTCGCAATTCATCTATGGCCTGAGTGTTTGATTATTTGTGGTGGACTGGATCTGCATGAATTGTTGAAGCTGTTTGGACATATTCTCCTGAAATATTGGCATGATTGGGCAGTCCTAAGTCTCGTGGTTTGAATCAGCACATAAAGAGCACTCTTCTACGGCTTTTACGGCCTTTACTTTTTCTATTTCCATGACCTCCAATCTTCTGGTTAATGCAGCTATTCAGGCTTCAATATCAGTGTCCTCCTTTAGCTCATGTGTGCCTCCACCAGCAATAACCTTCAGTGGCTGTGCGGTCGATGAAACTCAATCAGTCCGAATGTTCCATTGTTGGGCACTCTCACCAAGATAGTAAAAAAATGATAGTGTTTCATTAGGTTCCTTACTAAAGAATTCTCTGTTGCACATGGTTTGGACAAATTACTTGCATTGTGGAGTGAGCTGGTGTAAAAATAATTCCCCAGCCTCCAGGACTCAAAACCGTGATGTGGGCAGATGTTTATCAAATCCTCAAATCTTTCCCAGTTGTTCTAGAAAGTTTCGTCAGGTCTTTGATTGAACTAGCTGATTTTCTCTTGTATTAACTGAGTTCTCTGAAAAGGGAATAATTTCTATAAAACTTCACACTGCATATCAGACTAGCTAGAAATAGAATTAGACCTCAAAGAATTAAACCAAAGTTTTTCTTTGTCCTTTATAGAGCGAGGAAATAAATGAAGTCTAATGTATTCATCAGTATTGGTCCTATTGATGAAAGTCGTGCAAGCCAACTCAAAATCCGTCAGATGTTGGTAAAGACTCTCAGAATCGATCCTGTGGAACTGAGGTATTACTGACATCATTCGATGCTTTATAGAAAAATTAGGTGCATCATTATGTAACACAAAGCATGAAGGTGTAGTGGTGTGAGTTTTTCATTATGTTAGTTGATGTGGTGGCTGCTGTTCAGGAGTTTTTTAGTGGAGCCCTTTTATCCAGATTCTACTCGGCTTCTTATATTGTACTTCTTCCAAAAGTGCCAAACCCAACTGGGTTTGACAAATTTAGACCCAACAGCCTGTGTTCTGTGATTTACAAGGTATTATCCAAAATTCTAGTTTGTAGATTGTCACCTATTTTAAATAGGCTTATTTCCCCAGAGCAAGGGGCTTTCTTACCTAGAAGAAGCATATTTGAGAATGTTACATTGGCTCAAGAGATGATTCATTTATTGAATAAGCGGGAGCGTGGTGGCAATGTTGTAATTAAAGTGGATATGGCTAAAGCGTATGACAGTGTAGACTGGGATTTCTTATTACAGGTGTTGTCCTCTTTTGGTTTTGGCTCTCAATTTTGTGAGTTGCTCAAACATTGTATTTCCACTCCATGGTTCTCTATGGTTATGAATGGCACAATGAAAGGTTCTTTCCTAGTAGGCATGGCTTGAGGCAGGGGATCCTTTATCTCCCTATTTGTTTATTCTTGTGGAAGAACTATTATCCAGATTGTTAAAGCACAAATTTGGTAATGGGATGATTATTCCTTTTTCTCACCCTCGGGGTGCTCTTTTTATCTCTCATTTATTGTATGCTGATGACATTGTGGTGTTTGCGAGTGGTGGCAAACCCTCGCTTCGTGCTATCAAGGATGTCTTTGGTCAATATGAGGATTGGTCTAGTCAAGTTGTGAGTATAGAGAAGTCTTCTATTTTTTTTCCTAAACATTGTATGAGTGCTTAAAAAAGGAGTGCCTTGAGAATTACTTCTTTCTTAGAGGGCTCCTTTCCAATGAAATATTTAGGTGCGCCATTGATTTCAAGAAGGCTAAAAGTGACTCATTTTGATGGGCTAATGCACCGGATTCGGGGCCAGGTTGAAGGATGGCAAACGAAGTTCCTATCGTCTGATGCTCGCATTTTGTTGTTGAGGCATATTGTGTCAAGTATACCGATCCATCTCTTTTCTATGTTGTATGCCCCTAAGGCTGTGGTGGCAAGTCTTAATCGGCTCATGAGTAATTTTTTTTGGGGCTCTTACAATGGTAAACCAAAAAAGAAGTGGGTTTCTTGGGCTAGAGTGTGTACTCCGATTCTTGAAGGGGGTATGGGTCTACGGAAATTTGAAGATGTTCAGGTGTCGTTCTTTATGAAGTTTGCATGGAAGCTACTAACTCAAAACTTTGTTTGGGTTAATTTCTTTAGGGCAAAATATGTCAAGGAGAGGCATGTCTCTTTGATTGAGGCTAGTAAGGGCTCTTTATTCTGGAAGCGAATAGTAGAGATGCTACCTAAAGTGTTGTGTAATTCAGTATGGAAGGTAAGGGATGGTCGAGTCTCTTTCTGGAGGGATAACTGGTTGTCGTCTGGTGCTATTATAGACTTTTGTGAAATCTCAGATCTTCCTCTTCTCACAATAAGGGAGTGTCGAATTCATAATGGGTGGGATGTGGAACTTCTAAGAAGGCTGGTAGGGGATTCTAAATTCGAGGAAATCTTGACATGTTTAGGTGAGCATAAAGATGGGATAGATATTCTGATTTGGAAACGGAGTTTAGATGGTAATTTTTCCTCGAAATCAACTTAGGAATGTATTCGTGTTAGGGCTCCTAAATTTGAATGGGCTCGTTGGATTTGGCACTCAAAGCTTCCAAAGAAGTACTCGGTTACAATGTGGAAGGCTTTGAATTTTTGCCTAATTGTGGATGCGCGTATTAAAAAGTTGGGCATTCCCGTGGTCTCAAAATGTGAATGCTATGTACAAGGTTGTCTGGAAAATCAAGATCATGTCCTGGCCACAGGATCCCTAGCAATGGAAATTTGGCTCAGGGCATCTTTGAGTTTGGGGATGCCTTATGACCCTTCCAGGCCTTGGAAGAATACTATGGAGCTTTGGTTTCGACGGGCCTCACATTTGTCTCAAAAAGTTACGTTGCTTGGTTTGATTCAAATCATATTAACGTGGTCTCTTTGGGTGTGGCGGTGTGAGGCTCGCATGGAAGGAAAAAATGTTTTGTGCAGTCGTTGTGGAGTGCAATTAAAGCTTCAATTGCATGGATAGGATTACGTCTAAGGGTGATTAAAATTTTGGGAAATGGTGACACTCAAACATTGGAGGCCTTCTCAATTCCGTTTAAAGCTCCTTTACGTAAGCCGGTTTGTTTGGTAAAGTGGTGTAAATCGAATAGGGGGTGATTTAAATTGAATGTTGATGGGAGTTCTTTGGGCAATCCGGGTTGCACGGGGGCAGGTGGCCTTATTCGGGATGATCGAGGCTACTTGAGGTTGGCTATTGCCAAGGAGTTGGCTCATGACTCTAATAAAGAAGCAAAACTATTAGCTCTTTATTATGGGCAGAAACACTGCAAGGAGTTGGGTTTGCATAGAATTGAGATTGAGCTTGATTCTTTACTTGTACTTAATTGGTTGGCAAGAGGTAAATGTGGCATATGGTATCTTGAAGACTATTGGGATGAAATCCAAAAGATCTTGTCTAATTTGCAAGTCAAAATCAG
Source organism: Pterocarya stenoptera (assembly GCA_003123785.1). NCBI lineage: Eukaryota > Viridiplantae > Streptophyta > Magnoliopsida > Fagales > Juglandaceae > Pterocarya > Pterocarya stenoptera. The sequence continues at coordinate 23,939 of QEOT01002105.1, forward strand.
TCATGTTTATAGAGAAGGAAATTCAGGAGCTAATTTTCTTGTTCGTCTGGGTTCGAATCATCAGTCTGGTACGTGGGTTGACTTTGATGATGTTCCATGGAAGCTAAAACGTATCTAAAAGGTGGATAAATTAGGCCTTCCTTCCTTGAGGTTTGGATAGATGGGCGTCGAGCGGGTTTTGGTTTTGTTTCTTGTAGTCCTCAATTTTGGACAAATTATGGTTTTTAGTCACACAAGTAGTTTATTGTTAAACAGTTTTCCTCCGTCACAAGCTAGGGTCTGTTTATAAATATGGGGTAGGGGTCATTATTGGCCATGTGGCCCTGACTCTTCTACAATAAAAAAAGGTGTAGTGGTGCGAGTGGGCTACAAATAATCTCTAAGAGTGCATGGTGTAGGTGCAACCATGGCTTGTTCGGTTTTAGAGTTGTCACTTGTAGAAGAGACAGAAGGGGTATCTATCTATAAGTTGTGTAAACTAATTTCAGTGCTCAATGCAACTTTACGAAATCTATTTGAACTGTCTCTCACCCAAGACTGAGTAGTAGGTGAAAATCTTTTTTTTATTATTATTATAATAAGTAGAAAAGCAAATAAAAAGATGATAATAAAAATCACGAGTTTTAATTTCCGCCAAACAACTATTCCTTAGCAAAGGCGCCAAAAACTTGACTAACTCAAAAATGAGCAACACAAAGGCTATCCCAAGTGCAGGAGAGTGTCGCGTAATAATTAGGAGTAAATTCCTAGATCGTCTCCTTAAGAAAAATGCTTAAAAATAAAATTTGTGTGAAATGTTGAAAATATTTACAAAGAGAAAATAAAAAAATAAAAGAGGTGATCTATACAATGAATGGAGAAGTGCAATGAAAATGAAAATTTACTGGTCGTGAACCAGATTCATGTTTGTTGGATTTGAGTGCAGCAATGAAAAGTAAGGAAATAAAGCAAGAAAGTAAATTAAAATTGATGAAATTAATAGACTAAAATTTAAAGGAGCAAGAAAAATAAATGACATTAATTTAAATAGCGGAATTAAAAGTGAGAGAAAAATAAATGACAGTAATTTAAATAAACGAAAATTAAAGGTGCAACAAAAAATAAATGACAGTAATTTAAATAGACAGAAATTAAAGATGCAAAGAAAATAAAAGACATTAAACTAAATTTAAATAAAAACAAGAATTGTAAGGAATAACAAATTCAATTGTTGATAGAGAAGCTACATTTTAGTTATCATCCTCTCACTTACTTATGATTTTTAGTGACGAAAAACCAATTCAGGAGATCAATCGCAATCGGTCAAAGATAACAACTATATTGAGTTCAGATATATATAATTAAGAGAAATATTCTAGCCACAAAATGATTACACATAAGTAATCCCACAAACTGATGTGACTTGATGTGATTTGTCAGCTTGTAAAGTTACTTTTATTGTAAAATAAATATGACGGATCACATGAAGTTACATCAATTTATATGATTATTTTTATAATCTCTTTGTGATTGCAGTACTTCTATATTCTAAGTGTAAGACTCAACTTGAATGCATCAGTTTAGAATGACAACTTTAGAGCCCAACATCTTAAATTACAACTTTTAAGGTGTCCTAATTTTTTTCAAAAGGACTCTCATTTCGGACATAAGCTACAGACCCAGATAAATTCACGAGAGCCCAACATCTAGCAATGTCCATCCCAAGTCCAAGACTAACATAAGTGGACAACTTGTAAGCTTCCAAGTTATTGAACTAATTCTAGCCTATAAACAAGTCCTTGAACTTCTAGGAATAAAGGCACGCGAATACACACAAAATCTCTTAACTCTATCTACAAACTTTGACAAAACAACTTTGAATTAATATAAATAATATAGTTATTATAAATACATATCTATACAATAATTTATAATATTCATATCGACTCAAATGATATCCACCATATCATCGTGCTAAGAACATGATTCTCTTTTATATTTTTAAATACTTATGAATGCTTGGTATAAAGTTTAATATAATATCTACCAAATAATAAATTTGAAGTTGTACAAGTTTATATACGAGCTTTACTTGTATCGTAAGTCGAGCCTAGATTTTTGTCAAAACTTATGTTTTTCTTAAAAGAACAAAAACCAAGTCAAGTTCATGAGTTACAACCTTACTTACAAATCTTGGGTCTTTTGAGGCTGCCCAAATAATGTAGAAGTCTTGGAATTCCTGTCATGAGACTTGTTTAATCCATTACCTTGTTAAAATACACACAAATAGAAGTCTACAAATATAAGAGCAATGAAGGCAAACAAAGCCATTGTTGAACAATAACAGGTGTTCTTCTCCTTTTACTGATGATCGGATTGTAACATATCTATTGTGTGTAGACATGCTCCCAACATTGCAGGAGAGAAGCAAACTGGGGTTGATGTTGGGAATCTCGATAATATTCCTAGTTTTTGCAGCTTGGGTAAGTCTCCTTACTGGATTTTACACTCTTCATGGATCAAGGGTGACTTGGGGGATCTGGAATTGCCCATTTTAGAGTTGTGTATATAGTAGTGACGGAGCCAGAAATGATCTCTCTTTGGGGTCAAACTTCTATTCCATTAATAATTTTTTAAATATGATGTATATTGGTTTGTCAATAAAGAAAAGAAACTACAAGCATTCAAGTTGTTTCACTTTCACCCATGTTATGGCGGTAATAACGATCATGAATAATAAAGTATGATTTTCTCTCTTCAAATGAGAAATTAATATTTCCTTTCAAAATTAAGATTTTAAAAAAGAAAAAGAAAACAATTGACTACACTAAGATATAATAGATATAAACCGTTCATTTTAGGAAAAATATAGTACATATTTTGACCTTTAGAAACTTTTTGAGTTAAAGAAATCTAAACAGCTCAACTCAAAAGCTCTTAAACTGATTTACAGATTATTACTTTTTTCAAATCTTCCGTACAAAATCTTTCCAGATTTCAACAGCAATTCATATATAACAGTAGAAGCAATTTATCTTTAAAAGAGAATTGAGTAGCCAGGATAATACAACGTCATGACATGATGGTCCAAGCATGTAGCAGAGCATAGTAATTGTTGCGCCTGAACTTTCACTCAAAATAGTGAACCAAAAATTTAGAAAAGTTTTACCTACAAGTATACAAATGTTGTAGTACCTAACAGAGTTGAATCTACATGAATTGACTTATGTAATAAAGAGAATAAACCTAAACAATGAGAACAAATTTAAAAGGAACGTGCAATCAAAAAGAGGAGATTACTGAGATGATATTTTTAAAGTAACAAAATATAACTGGAATGATAAAATAAATCAATATGGAGAATGACTAAGGTTTCAGGGATCCATCTAATAATTTAGAAAATTGTTTTCAATCAATTTAGCTCAGTTAAACTAGAATAATGATTTCGTCTAACTGGAAAATTTAGCAGTTAAGCCCAAGAAAACTAATCACTAAAGATTAAGTTTGAGTAATTGATGGTAGAAACATTCACAAACCTATTTGAATATCACAGGGATTTTTCAAGCATCTAATGTATTCAGAAATCACAATCGATCAAAATAAATATATAGATATTCAAAGTTTCTAATAATAACACCAAAAATTCGTTCTCTCTATTTTTTTTTTCTTTTTTTTTTAAAGGCTTGTAGTCCTGCAGTTTACTTCTCCTATGTTAAATCAATGAATAGTAATGAAGAACACTACAAGTATACGCATGTGCAAAACATCCTTCAAGATTTTCCCTTCATTATATATAAATCATGCCAAGTCTCATCTCAATAAATATAGCATCCCAGTGTTTCAAGCCACACCTCAAACAAAATATGATGCATCAAAAATTATGCTCTATGCTCAGGTTTGAAAATAAATCTTCACAAAAATAATTCCGCTCAAACACTCCACCAAGATGCTCAAATTTTACAAAATGCTAGAAATAGAGAAGCAATTTTATATATCAGTGCATATTGCATTAAGGAAACAATTGTGAAATCTAGTGCACACACAGTAACAAAGAAAAGAGAAGCAATAAAGAAAATATCAACACAGAAAATAAACAAAGAAAAGCAATCACCAAACAACAACAACAACACAGAAAATATACAATTGTGTAATCTAGTGTACACACGCAAAAAAAAAACAACAATACATAAAATAAACAAAGAGAGGTAATAAAAAAAACATCACTCAAATAAACAAAGAGACGTAATAATAGAAACAACACTTAAATAAACAACCAGACGCAATAACAGAAACAACATTCAAATATGTATGTGAGAGTAGTAAAGAAGAACTTCCTGGCCAAGTGTGAAATGCTTGGGTGAAAATAAATTTTCATGCGAATATTTTCATCCGTTTCTTTCTAGCTAAGTGTTGAGCGTTCTCAACACTGGAACCTTGAAGCTAGATTGAGTCGAATGAGAGTTGATTTGCCAGTTAAGTGAGAGTCGAATGACCGTTCATTTTCATCCAATTGCCATAAAACCTGGAACCCAACAAGTGTTGTAAATCCCGAAGTTCGACAGTTGCTATAAATCAAGGAATCTGGGGTCCTTGATTCATGCTGTAATGCTCAACCGACAACGCTTTAAAGCCTAAAGCTAGGCCCAGGGTCTGATTCGTGTTGTAAAGCGCGAACTGACAAATTGCTTTATGGCCTCGAGCTCCATCCCGGGTCTCCCCTGGATCAGTTTTTGTAGAGTCTTGAATGCTCTGGGTCTCATTATAAGAGGCCATTTCCACCCTTCGACATACAAATCAATTGCTCTGCATTTCTCTCAATTCTCACAACTTCTCTCAATCTCTCAAATGGCCGAGCAACATTCTGCCAATAATATTCTTGATTTGAATCAGGTACCATTTACGCATCAACCATTTATCTTCTGTCCTGATGCCGTCAACGCCATGATCGGAGCGGATGCATTTTTCTACTAAAACCGATGCTGAGGTTGTTGCAAGATCGAGAATGCTCAGTGCTCAATATGCTGCCACTATTACAACTATGCCCCGGAAGTTACTGTCAAGGGTGAGTAAGGCTGAACAACTTAACAATCAAATTTTTGAGTTGAAACACAGGCTTGCTCATAAAAGTAAAAAAAAAAATATTAAAACAAGAAAATAAGCAGTTGAAGAAATGTGTGGACTAGTACACTCAAATCATGCAACAATGAATAACAGAGCTGGAACGAGAGAAAGAACAAATACAAAGCCAACATCAACAGTTAACAACAGAGTTCCAGCGTTTGCGAGAAACATAAGGACAATCTGCAGTTAATTTTTTTTTTCTTTTTGCTTAGTTTGTTTTGTTCTCATTTCCATCTCTATAAAACCAGTTTTTTGAGTTTCATTCCATCCACATCAAATCTTCTTCTTCTTCTTTTTTTAGGCTAAGACGTGAATTGATGTAGGGAGGAGACTCACGCATGCTGGAAGGCAAAAGATCAACTCACGTAGCAAAGGAAACAAAAACAAAAAGAACAACGAATATAAATAAACACACGCTAAAAAAATAAAAATGTTTTTTTTTTGTTTAAAAATTAAAGAAACAAACAATGTAAAAACAGAAAAGAAATGACTCATTCAAAAGCGAATTTTCTAAAACTCAATATCCCTAAAGAAATACGGCCAAACAAATGGGATAGCAAGCAAGATAACTACTCTGCTAAAGCGGACACTTGCGATCATTGTGCTATCACGTGTCGATATCACTTCATCATGCTAGGAAATCCTAGATGCTGACGGTTTTTCTTTTTTTTTTAACTCTTATCACATGTTACAATCCCCGGCATTGGCACCAAAAACTTGTTGTGCCTGAACTTTCACTCAAAATAGTGGACCAAAAATTCAGAGCACTTTTACCTACAAGTATACAGGTGTTGTAGTACCTAACAAGGTCGAATCCACAGGATAGCCTTATGTGATAAAAAGAATAAAATTAAACAATGAGACCAAATTTAAAAGAAACGTGCAATAAAAAAAAGGAGATTACTGAGATGATGATTTTTAAAGTAACAAAATATAACTGGAATGATAAAATAAATCAATATGGAGAATGACTAAGGTTTTGAGGATCCATCTAATAATTTAGAAAATTGTTTCCAATCAATTTAGCTCAGTTACTAGAATAACAATTCTGTCTAACTGGAAAATTTAACAGTTAAGCCCAAGAAAACTAATCACTAAAGATTAAGTTTGAATAATTGATGGTAGAAACATTCACAAACCCATTTGAATATCACAGAGATTTTTTAAGCATCCAATGTATTCAAAAATCACAATGGATCAAGATAAATATATAGATATTCAAAGTTTCTAATAATAACACCAAAAATTCTTTTTGGTCACTAATATTATGTTTGAACAATAGATGGTAGAAACATTCATAAACCCATTTGAATATCACAGGGATTTTTCAAGCATCCAATGTATTCGAAAATCACAATAGATCAAGATAAATATATAGATAATCCAAGTATCAAATAATAACACAATTCAATCGATCAAACTCACAATATAATCTCTATTATTGATCCAAAACAACATCTAACTCATTAGACTTCACCTCTAACTCTCATCTGTCTGCATTTTGGATGAAGGAGGAATGTAATGGATCTTTTTATAGAATGATTTGATGAAGTATGGTCTTGGGTGAATTTCTGAAGAAGCATTAGGAATCTGAAGCAACAAGAAGCAGTAGTTTCCTTAACGGCTATTGAAGATTAAACGCTGCTTTGAGTTTAAGTGATACGGTGCGTTTTGGCAATTATAAATAACCGTTTCTTTCAGTTGCTTAGTTGTATTAAATGACTACGTTTCATAGTGTAATATTAGTATAAATAACAGAGCCTTGTATACAAAAGGCATTTGGAAAACTATTAACCGTGAATTCGTTGGTTTGTAAGGAGTTTGGAGATTACTCGAAAATCTCTTTCAAGGAATCAAATGTCGGTTTCTTGGTTTGATCTTGTGTTCTTTCTAAGTTCTTGTGTTCTCTTTATTGATCTTAAACCAGTGTAGTTCTGGGTTGAAAACCTAGCAAGACCATTACAAGTGGTATCAATAAGGCGGTCCTCCCATGGCAGATAATACACGGGTAGCAGTAGCAATGAAGGCCCAACAAGAAGAGTCCTTACGGCAGCAAGAAAGGATGCGTGAGCAGCTCGAGGAGCATCATACTGCAATCTTTGGGATTACAGGAAGGTTAGACCAGTTAACTGATATGTTGCAATCTTTAATTGAAACTCAACATAATTATGGTTCTTTGGGGGGTGTGAACCCTGAAGAGGGAACCTTTGGTATGCCACAAAATTTTAATGCCAGGGGTTCCTAGCCTCGGGGAGTCAGATTGGATTTTCCTCACTTTGAAGGAACCAATCCGTCTGCTTGGGTGTTCAAGGCAACTCAATATTTCGAGTTCCACCAAATCTCCTTGAACCAGAGGCTTCTTATGGCCTCTTATCACATGGAGGGTGAAGCCCTCGTGTGGTGTCAAGATGCTGCCGATGGTGGCATTTTCAATAGTTGGGATTCATTTGTAAAGGCCCTCCTAGTATGGTTTGGGCCTATGGCTTATGATGATCCCATGGAGGCCTTGACTCGTCTAAAACAAACTTCCACTGTGGCTAGTTACAAAGCACAGTTTGAGTCCTTATCTAATAGACTCAAGGGATTATCCGAAAGACTTAAATTAAGCTGCTTTATGAGTGGATTGGAGGATGAGATTCAATTGCATGTTCGAATGCTCAATCCTATCAATTTGAATGCAGCCTTTAGGCTAGCAAAGATCCAAAAAGAATACTTATGGGCTTCTAGGAAATCTTGGATAAGTAATGGGTTGAGTGTAGATAAAAGTCAACAAGTAAAGGCTGTGGATAGTGCTGTAGTACAGAGAAATCGTATACCAGTCAAGAAAGTGTTCTCTTCCCAAATGGATGAGAAAAGGAGGAGAGGTCTTTGCTATCACTGCGATGAGAAGTGGAATCTCACTCACAAATGTAAGAGTCCCAATGTCTACCTGTTGCAAGTTGGTCAAGAGAATTCAGATTCACCTATGATAAATGAGGATGAGTTGTGTTGGGGAGATGAAGATGGACATGCTGTTGTCCAACAGGAAGCGGAGGAGAGTGTAGAGGTGTCCATTAATGCTATCTCAGGCTATTCTACCAGCAATGCAATAAGATTGCATGGGAGAATTGGGGCTTGTGTTGTTGAAATTTTAGTGGATTCAAGAAGTACTCACAACCTTTTGGATCCACTAGTGGTTCAAGAGGCTAAGTTAAGGATTGAGAGGGATTCAAGTTTGCAGGTCAGAGTGGCCGATGGGGCCAAGGTACTAAGTCAAGGAAGAAGTGAAGAAGTAATCAAGATCCAAGGATCTAAATTTTCAGTCCCATTTCATGTGTTATCATTGGGAGGCTGTGACATTGTCCTGGGGGTGCAGTGGCTCAAAAATTTAGGGCCTATTCACTGGGATTTCACTAAAATGTCAATGGGTTTCAGGTTGGGAAAGAAGGAGATAGTGTTGCGAGGAAGTAGCACTGGCACTGTTGACCTACTGATGGGGGACAAATGGCTTAAGCCTGATTTTGTTAATGGCCAAGGGTGGTTCCTACAACTAATGGCTATAGATCAGAGAGCAATACCCGAGTGTGTCCCAGGGGTCATTACTGAAATATTGAAGGAATATCCAAGGGTTTTTTCAAAACCTGTTGGTTTGCCACCTAATAGAACTTTTGACCATCCTTTTAATCTTAAAGAGTGGACAAATCATGTTTCTGTTAGGCCATATAGATATCCCCATTACCAGAAGGCAGAAATTGAAAAGATTGTGCATGATCTATTGGCTTCTGGGGTAGTAAAACCTAGCCAAAGTCCCTTTTCATCACCTGTATTACTAGTTAAAAAATCAGATGGCACTTGGAGAATGTGCATTGATTACTGTGCACTTAATCAAGAAACTATCAAAGACAAGTTCCCTATACCTGTCATTGATGAGTTGTTAGACGAACGTTTTGGTGCACAAGTATTCTCTAAGTTGGATTTGAGGGCTGGATATCATCAAATTCGAGTTAGAGAGCAAGACATTCCCAAAACAGCCTTTAGAACTCATGAGGGATACTATGAGTTCTTGGTAATGCCATTTGGGCTTACCAATGCACCAGACACCTTCCAAGAATTAATGAAAAACATTCTCAAACCCTTTTTGAGGAGGTTTGTATTAGTTTTTTTTTATGACATATTGGTTTATAGCAAAAATATAGAAGAGCATGTTCAACATTTAAAATCTGTTTTGCAAACATTGGACCAACATACTTTGTATGCTAAGATGTCAAATGTAAGTTTTGGGTTACTAAAATAGAGTACTCGGGCCATATTATCTCAGGGAAGGGAGTTCAAGCAGATCCTTCCAAAACCTTGGCCATGGGGCAGTGGCCTAGCCCTAAAACCTTGAAATCTTTGTGAGGTTTTTGGGCCTAACTGGCTATTACAGAAAATTCATCAGGGATTACGGAACCATCGCAACCCCATTGACTTCCTTGTTAAAAAAGGACTCATTCCACTGGAATGAAGCAGCAGCAAGTGCCTTTGAAGCCTTGAAAAAGGCTGTCAGCAATCCCCCAGTCTTAAAATTACCAGATTCTCAAATACATTCATTATTGAATGTGATGCCTCAGGCATTGGATTGGGAGCTGTTCTTATGCAAGAAGGTCACCCAATTGCCTTCTATTGCATGGCTTTGAAGGGTAAAGCCTTGTTGCTGTCCACCTATGAGAAAGCGTTGTTAGCTCTTGTCTCTGCAGTAACCCGATGGAGGCCTTATTTGCTTGGCCATACCTTTAAGGTAAGGACTGACCAACATGCCTTAAAGTATTTGATTGAACAAAAAGTGGGAACTGAGGCGCAACACAAATGGGTTTCTAAGCTAATTGGATATGATTTTACAATAGTTTATAAGAAAGGTAAAGAAAATGTAGTAGCTGATGCACTATATAGAAGAAATGAAGATGAATCAACCACGGTTGCTCTAATATCTTTTCCTAACCCTTTGTGGATAGAGGAACTCAAGAATAGTTACTCCTTGTGCCCCAAAACCTCTGAGATCCTATCCAAATTGCAGCAAGGTGAAGAGGGTCCTAAACACTACTTTTTGCAGCAAGGTTTATTGTTAAGGAAGGGTAAGTTGGTTGTGATACCATCCTGACCTTTTCAGGCAAAGGTTTTACAGTTCATCCATAATAATCCTCAGTCAGGGCATGTAGGCTATCATAGAACTCTTAAAAATGGTTAGATTGGATTTCTTTTGGGAGGGCAAGAGACGTGATGTTAAGAAATTGGTGCAAGAGTATGAAATCTATCAAGTTAATAAACATGAAAATGTGCAATGCTCTGGCCTACTTCAACCATTACCTGTTCCAGATATTCCTTGGCACGATATCTCCATGGATTTTGTGGAAGGGTTGCCATCCTCTAAGGGCTATTCTGTGTTGTTTGTTGTTGTTGACAGGTTGACAAAATTTGCTCACTTTTTCCCTTTATCACATCCTTACACAGCCACTAAGGTTGTACAAATTTTCTTTTCTGGTCTTTTTAAACTCCATGGATTGCCTAGATCCATAGTTTCTAATAGAGATCCAATTTTTACCAGCTCCTTTTGGAAGCAATTGTTTCTTTTGCAGGGTACTTCATTGGATTTTAGTTCAACCTACCATCCACAATCAGATGGACAAACTAAGGCAGTGAATAAAAGCTTGGAAACTTACCTGAGATGTTATGCTGGACAGAAGCCTAAAGAATGGTCTGCTTGGTTGACAATGGCTGAGTGGTGTTATAACACTACTTCTGATTCTTCTATAGCCATTACTCCATTTGAAGCTCTTTATGGATATCCTCCACCCAAGTTGCTGTCATATGTCCCTGGAACTTCTCTTAATCAAGCTATGGATCTCAAACTAAAGTCTAGAGAGCAGATTTTATCCTTGTTAAAGGAAAACATCAATAAGGCTCAACATCGAATGAAATTCTATGCTGACAAGAGAAGGTCTGAGAGGAACTTTCAAGTTGGTGACTGGGTGTTTCTAAGGTTACAGCCGTACAGGCAAAAGTCAGTATCTTTGAGGCATAATATGAAGCTTGCTCCTCGATTTTATGGACCTTTTCTTGTTTTGCAAAGGATAGGGTCTGTTGCTTATAAGTTACAATTGCTATCTTCTTCATCCATACACCTTGTGTTCCATGTATCATGTTTAAAAAAGAAGCTCGACCAAGGCATTGCTCCACTACCAACTCTCCCCCCAACAGATGCATCTGGTCAGATTCAGCCAGAGCCTGAGTTAGTCTTAGAGAGGAGGTTGCGAAAACAAGGTAATCATCCCATTACTCAAGTTCTTATCAAGTGGCTGGGAGCACTTGTGGAGGACAGTTCTTGGGAATCCTTCTGGGATCTAAGAAGGCTTTATCCACATTTAGTGGGCAAGGTTCTCTAACATAGAAAAATAAAATTTTCCAACAACCTCTTGTGGACAAGAGTCTTAAGGGAGGGGGAATGTAATGGATCTTTTTTTAGAATGATTTGATGAAGTATGGTCTTGGGTGAATTTCTTAAAAAGCATTAGGAATCTGAAGCAACGAGAAGCAGTAGTTTCCTTAACGGCTATTTCGGGCAATAACGGCAATTTGAAGTCTAACGGCTATTGAAGATTAAAAGGCTATGTTGAGTTTAAGTGATATGGTGCATTTTGGCAATTGTAAATAACCGTTTCTTTCAGTTTGTTAGTTGTATTAAACGACTACATTTCATAGTGTAATATTAGTATAAATAACAGAGCCTTGTATACGAAAGGCATCTGGAAAACTATTAAGTGTGAATTCGTTGGTTTGTAAAGAGTTTGGAGATTACTCAAAAATGTCTTTCAAGGAATCAAACGTTGGTTTCTTGGTTTGATCTTGTGTTCTTTCTAAGTTCTTGTGTTCTCTTTATTGATCTTAAACCAGTGTAGTTCTGGGTCGAAAACTCAGCAAGACCATTACAAGGAAGGCTGGGCAGTGACAATTGGGCTTTATGCTCTACAACACCACTGCCTTTGCTTTCCTCCCCCAGACCAAAATGCCCTCTTTTGTGAAAAAGTAAAACCAAAAATAAAAACTAACTGCTGAACTCTGATCCCAAAAACTCTAATGAATTTCTTTGACCCTTTATTCCACTGCCTACTTTCGGCGTCCATGTTCTCGCTGGCCGTCTCCCCGAAATTACTCCAGCTGGTTTTTCGCATGCATGATTGTTTGTGTCTAACTGAGTGCAGTTGTTTCTTCGTGTCTTCCGTTCCTCACGATAAGTAAGAAGATTAAATATGCTTGACTATATTTTTTTTATTTCTTTGCCGCGTACGTGAGTGCTTGTTTCTTGCTGTTTATTTCACTACAAGAAATAAGGCTTTTTCCAGCAGTTTTATGATCGCCACAAAAATAAATCACTGTAATTAACCCTTATTTGCGGCGATTTTCATATCGCCGCTAAAATCAAAAGCAATGCATTCGGAATGATGATTCTGAAATTACTATTCACTTATTTGCGGCGAGTTAGTGTCGCTGCAAATAATATTTGTAACTGTAGCGGTATTTTAATTTCAACGAATGGTAAATTGCCACAATAGCTACTTTGCCGTGAATAAAAAACACTGAAAATAGCCTTTTAGAAAATCCAGACCTTTTTCAACGATTTTAATATCATTGTAACCAAATTCCAAATAGACATTATTTTTTTGTTGTATTTTTGTCGTCGCAAAAGCTTTTGTCGATTTGAGTAAGCAGCAAACATTTCCCGCGATAAGCGTAATCGACACAAAAGATATTATTAGCGGCGAACATTTTCGCCGTAAGAATAATTAAAATGCTATTTGCGGCGAATATAAATCGCCGAAAAAGTTAAATTAAATTTAAACAACCCGCGTCTCGTTTTTCCCTGATTATTTCTTTCCCTCCCCCGCTCCCCAATCTCTCTTCTCCCTCAACCCACGCCACCGCACACAGCTTGTCAGCAGCGACCCCACCACTCCGGAGCCACCTCACCTCGACGGCCACCCCCTCCTTCTCCCCAACCCCCCACGGCGGAAATATCTTTGTCCCCGAATCTGGCCTCGACCTCTCTCTCTCTCAGATTTCTCTATATCTCCGCCTCTAGGGTCGCCGTTCGACACCACTCAGACCTCGACGCCATCTCCCCCTTCTCCTCCACGTCTGGTCCAGCAGCCCGAGGCTCTCCCTGTCTCCCTTGCTCTACTAGCATCCCACGGCCCCCACGCGGTTTGCTAATGATCTGCCACTCCCTTGTTTGTTTGATTCTTCTTTTCTTCTATTTTTTCTTCATGTTTTGCTAGAATATATATATAAATCTGTAATTTTCCCCCTTGCTCTCATGATTTCCCATTTGTTACATTTCCGAGGCTCAAATCTATGTTCATTGATTTTTGTTTATTTGAGATTCAATATCACTTTTTAAATGCTTTGATTTTTTGTTTAAGAGATTTACATGCTTTTATTTTTTGTGTAAGACACTTTGTAAACACATACAGTTGTGAATCTTTATGTTGGTTAATGTCCGGTAATGTTAGTGTTCAGGTGTCAACTTTGAGATGGTCAGGTTCTATTCTCTTGAAGCTTTGAGAAACACTGCTAGTAAACAATTACAAATTGATATCACTTGATGTGTTGAAGTCAGTTTAGATATTTCTTTATATAAAACTGATAGAATGGCTAAGGAAGATGAAACAATCAAAGGGGGAAAATTGGCCAGTTCCTTTCTTAGACTTAAAAGTCTAATCTCCAGCCGAAATATACATGAGAACATCAGTTCGCACAAGAAAAAATAATCACCAATGTTCCACCACCCTCAAATGCCACTCACCACATAATATGGGAAACACATTATAAGCCCTTGAATTTAAATTGTTGTGATTTCAAATGTCTCCTTTTCCACTATGCTAATTTTCAAAGAGCAATTAGTTCATTAATTCATGTAATCACAGGTTTGAAACATTCTATTTATATGTCTTTAGATATATATATATATATAAACTTTTCTAGGTGAGAGACTCCCAGAAGGCCTTGAAAAAACTCCAAGGTTCCAAAATGTCTGAAGTACCCTTAACCATGAAAGCAGAATATCTAGAGTCCTTTAGCCCACCTATATTGGTAGGAAAACTGACGCCGGACAGGATAGCGATTATCCTGTAGGCTAGTTCCAACAGATGATTCACAAGAGAAAATTCGCCCAAAACCAGAGAAAAGTCTCTAGGGTTTAACGGAGTATTATAAAATTCAACCAAATCCCGAAATCAGTCCACAAGCCGGACTGTTATAGCCAAAAATCGTGTTTATCCGAATTTTGCCAAAAATAGCAAAATCTCGGAAGTCACTCTAAATGGAAATTCAAAATAAAATAAGCAATCTGCAAAAAAATCCTGCCCAAATCGGATTTAAAACCACTTCCTAATTGACAAGTGAAAAATTACCATAAATAGTAAAAAATAACTAAAACTAGTGATTCGGAGGGGAAAACAGCAGAATTTGAGGTCGAAAAAAAGGCACATGGAGCCATGCTTGATGTGGACAGCGTGCGCGTCGAAAGGAGCTTTCCGAATTGGGGTCTTATGTGCGATTCCGACACCCGTAGCCAAAGTTATGGCCAAAAGACTGAAACACACTCAAAACAGCCCCAATGAGGAATATATCACAATCAATTCCTGCCTTTGCGCTGATCTGCCAACTCATGGTATCTCAGCGCCATCAAGGTGCAATCCGACAGCTCAGCATCATCTGTCTCGGATCCCCCTGCATCAGTCACCCCGGGTTGGAAAGAACTCGTCCTCGAGTTCAGAGTAGTGTCATCAGAATCCACAAAACAAGGACTTAGGTGCTTCACATTAAAGACATCAGAAGTCTTCAAGTGACTGGGAAGGCGCAACCTGTAAGCATTATCATTGATCTTCTGCACGACCTCACAAGGTCCAATCTTCCGATCCTTAAGCTTATTATACTCGCCAACAGGAAAACGATCACGAGTTAATACAGCCCAAACAAAATCACCAACATCAAAAAGTACCTGACGACGATGACTGTCAACCCGAGTCTTGTACTTGGTATTGCTCTCATGAATGGTCTGTTTCACCTGCTCATGGATACCCCGAAGATACTCTGCCATCTCATCTGCTTTAGGACTGAAACGTCCTATACGTGGAATAGGGGCTAAGTCCAGCACCCCGGATGGGTTCTGACCATAGACAATCTCAAATGGGCTTAAACCTGTGGTTCTGTTTTTTGATCTGTTGTAGGCAAATTCTGCTTGAGGCAATGCCAAATCCCACTGCTTCGGCTTCGTTCCTGCCAAACACCTCAAAAGGTTGCCCAAACTTCGGTTCACCACCTCGGTTTGGCCATCCGTCTGGGGGTGGTAGGCGCTACTAAAATTCAACTGCGTTCCCAGTTTCCCCCACAGGCTCTTCCAGAAATGACTGATGAACTTGGTATCACGATCTGAAGTGATGGATCGAGGAACACCATGTAAACGCACAATCTCCCTGAAATAAAGATGGGCAATCCGGACAGCATCCATAGTCTTCCTGCAGGCTACAAAATGGGCCATCTTGGAAAACCTGTCAACCACAACAAAGATAGAATCCGAGGCCCTTTGGGTGCGGGGTAAGCCCAATACAAAATCCATGCTGACATCGAACCAAGGAGCTTCAGGAACAGGTAAGGGAGTGTACAAGCCCGCATTGGTGAGAACTCCCTTAGACCGCTGGCACACATAACAACGGTCCACGTAATGGGCCACATCACTAGTCAACTTGGGCCAATAAAAGTCAGAAGAGATAAGGGCCAAGGTCTTATCTCGGCCAAAGTGTCCCTCATTATGAAGTTCACTTATAATTTGCTGCCTCAATGAACAATCTGGAATGCACAACTGTAATCCACGAAACAGATACCCATTATGCAAAACAAAATCATGACGGTGACCCTCAGTTACCTCCTGAAATATCCTTCCAAAGGAAGGATCAGCTGCATACATATCTGTGAATGTCTCAAAGCCTGCAACTTTGGTACTCATGGTGGTGAGGAGTAAGGTACGACGGCTCAGGGCATCTGCGACGCGGTTCAGACTCCCTGCTTGGTGCCTCAGCGTAAAGGTGAATTCTTGCAAGTATGCCACCCACTTGGCATGACGTCTACTCAGCTTGTGTTGGCCATTGATGTACTTCAGGGCCTCATGATCGGTAAACAGAATAAACTCCTTCTGTACGAGGTAGTGACGCCAATGCTTCAGGGACTGAACTATGGCATAAAACTCCAGATCATAAGTGGAATAATTTTTCTTTGATCCCGATAGCTTCTCACTGAAAAAAGCAACCGGACGACCTGCCTGACTCAGAACACCACCAATGCCAACGCCAGATGCATCACAATTTACCTCGAACACTTTGTCAAAATCAGGAAGTGCCAAAACTGGTGCCTCGGTCATCTTCTGCTTGACCAGTTGAAAACTGGCCTCTGCCTCCTCAGACCACTGGAAATCACGCCCCTTGAGGCACTCTGTGATAGGGGCAATCAGAGTACTGAAATTTCTAATGAACCGGCGGTAGAAAGATGCCAATCCATGGAAACTTCGGATGTCATGTAAGGTCCTTGGTCTGGGCCACTCCAAGACTGCATCTATCTTTGACTGATCTGCATGAACACCATCAGTAGACACAACAAAACCAAGAAAAGTAACAGAAGTAGTGAAGAAAGAACACTTCTTCTGATTGACAAACAGGCACTCCGTTTTCAGCATCTCAAAAATATTACGGAGGTGATCGAAGTGTGAGGCCCATGCCGGACTATAAATGAGGATATCATCGAAGTAAACTACAACGAATTTCCCCATAAAAGGCCGCAAGACCTGATGCATAAATCTCATGAACGTACTGGGCGCATTGGATAGCCCAAAAGGCATAACCATCCACTCATACAACCCTTGTGGCGTTTTAAACGCCGTCTTCCACTCATCTCCAGGCCTTATTCTGATCTGGTGGTATCCGCTTTTAAGGTCAATTTTTGAGAAGACCTTAGAACCGGATAGCTGATCCAACATATCATCTAAACGGGGAATTGGAAACCGGTACTTTACTGTAATTCTGTTGATCGCTCGGCTGTCAACACACATACGCCAAGAACCATCTTTCTTTGGCACTAGCAGGGCAGGGACTGCACATGGGCTCATACTCTCTCGGATATAGCCCCTTTCCAACAACTCTTCCACCTGTCGCTGCAACTCTTCAGCCTCCTTGGGACTGAGGCGATATGCTGGTCGATTTGGCAAACTTGACCCAGGAACAAGGTCAATTTGATGCTGAATATCCCTCATAGGCGGTAGCCCAGGAGGAAGATCCTCTGGAAACAAGTCAGAGAATTCTGCTAGCAGCCGCTGCACCTCTACTGGTAAATCTGTATCCACGTCTACTGCGCTATTCTCGCAAGGTAGTAAAGCATAGACCACGCCTCCAGGCTCAATCTCATCTAAAAACCTGGACATAGAAAGCAGGTTAGTATTATTGGTTACCGGGGTAGGAGTGAGTCCTTCCCGCCGGGGCGCCAACACAATCTTTTTTCCCTTGATGTTAAGGGAATATGTGTTCTTCCGTCCGTCATGAATGACACTGCGATCATACTGCCAAGGTCGACCCAACAATACATGACACGCATCCATAGACACAACATCACACCAGGCATTATCAAAATATTTTCTACCAATTGAAAAAGACACGAGGCATCGCCTATCAACTGTTACCTCACTGCCTTTATTTAGCCATGACAACTTGTATGGCTTAGGATGACGGTCCGTCTTCAACTGCAACTTCTGGACAACCTCCTCGGACACTACATTCTCACAACTGCCGCTGTCAATGATCATTTTGCAGACTTTATCTGCAACTGTGCAGGTCGTATGGAAAATATTGGTTCTCAACCAATCGTCCCCTGAATCGCCCTTGGGAGTCAGTAGACTCTTGCGAACGACCAGAGTCTCATGACCATCTCCATACAGCACATCATCAGTCTCATCATCGTCATACACGGGCTCACCAATCTCCTCATTCTCGTCTACCGCGTTTTCCTCAATCAACAAATTTTTACCCTTTTGATTAGCAGGCTTCCTGCAATCAGTCGCCCTATGCCCTTGTTCACCACAACGAAAACATCTAATAGTAGGGTTAGAATTACCCTGCGGTGGCTGCTGGACAGGACGGGAATCCTGAGGGCGAGCTGGCCGACTGTTGTGATCGCTTCTGATCACGGGTCTCCTGTTTTGCTGTTTTTCAACAGCAAGTGCACGCTGGTAGGCTTCCGAAACATTCCACAGTGAATGAAGGCTGAGGACATCTTGCAAGGGCTGGCGCAAACCCCCCAAATACCGCGCTACCATCTGCTCCTCCGTCTCAGATAAATCGTTCCGGGCGACCAATTGGTAAAACTCCTCCGTGTAATCATCGACTGATCGCGCGCCCTGCCTCAACGCATGAAGTCGCTGAAACAAGGTTTGCGTATAGCCGAAGGGAAGGAAGTGACCCTTCATCTTCTTCTTCATCTTCTCCCAATCAATGATCTTGGCCTTGCCCTGCCTGTCTCGTGAACGTCGCAACTGCTCCCACCACGCAGATGCTCTGCCCTTGAGTTTGATGGCGATCAGTTTCACTTTCACACGATCGGGGACTTCCTTATAATCAAAAATACGCTCCACTTCATTAATCCAATCCACGAATCCCTCGGCCTGTAACGTACCAGAAAACTCGGGGAGATCGACCCGAAAACCGAGGTCTCCATGACGCTCATCCCGACCACGGTGCTCCCGGAATGCACGATTGTGATATGGGTTTTCGAAACTGGAACTAGAATCGTGATCAGAGGCCTCACGATCCTCGAAATCCTGCGCCGCCAGGCGCTGGGTTAATTCTGCGACTTGCCTCTGCAAATCCTCAATCATCGCATCCTGAACGCTGCGATCACGGCGTTGGGCTTCCTCATTCAGAACCTGCCCACGACGACCACGACCACGACCTCCAGCCATTGAAACTGGTGAAATTTCCCAGGAAGATGTTGAAGCTCTGATACCAACTGACGCCGGACAGGATAGCGATTATCCTGTAGGCTAGTTCCAACAGATGATTCACAAGAGAAAATTCGCCCAAAACCAGAGAAAAGTCTCTAGGGTTTAATGGAGTATTATAAAATTCAACAAAATCCCCAAATCAGTCCACAAGCCGGACTGTTATAGCCAAAAATCGTGTTTATCCGAATTTTGCCAAAAATAGCAAAATCTCGGAAATCACTCTAAATTGAAATTCAAAATAAAATAAGCAATCTGCAAAAAATCCGGCCCAAATCGGATTTAAAACGACTTCCTAATTGACAAGCGAAAAATTACCATAAACAGTAAAAAATAACTAAAAATAGTGATTCGGAGGGGAAAACAGCAGAATTTGAGGTCGAAAAAAAGGCACATGGAGCCATGCTCGATGTGGACAGCGTGCGCGTCGAAAGGAGCTTTCCGAATTGGGGTCTTATGTGCGATTCTGACACCCGTAGCCAAAGTTATGGCCAAAAGACTGAAACACACTCAAAACGGCCCCAATGAGGAACACATCACAATCAATTCCTGCCTTTGCGCTGATCTGCCAACTCATGGTATCTCAGCGCCATCAAGGTGCAATCTGACAGCTCAGCATCATCTGTCTCGGATCTCCCTGCATCAAAAACCTAAACTTTGAACTGTGGTCAAATAGGTTTTGGGGCCTAGCAACTACTTCTATAGGTTTTGTGAGAGCCCATGTGATCAGCTCAGGTTGCTTCCAAAATTACTTTCGCAAAACAAAAAAAGTTAGGCTTACTGTTCTAAATCCATATCCTTTTTACTGTGTTGGCATTCTTATTCTATTTACTTAAACATAGAGGGTACAGGCCTAGTATGAGAAATGCCAAATACAATGTTTTTTTCTGTCCTATCTGAGGATTTTTTTGGCAGTGATATGCAAGGCACGTACATGGAAGGCCCCATTCCTTCTAGCATATCCAGGTTGACGAACTTAGATGAATTGTGAGTATATGTTCCTTTCTTGGACATTAATTGAGTAGAAATGTGAAATCTGAAGGATGGTACATTTGATTTGTACTGATCTGTCATGTTTATCAGGAGGATATGTGATTTGAAAGGATCAAGTATTGGATTCCCTCATTTGCGGGATCTGAAAAAGTTAAGATATTTGTGAGTTATATATAAATGCTCAATCTTTTAAGCAAACATTAATCGTTTTTTGATAAGCTGTGCCTTTTGTTTTTGTTTTGTTTCTTAAATTTATTGAGTTGTTTCACTTATTTATGTGCTCTCAGGGTGCTTAGGAATTGCTTAAATATCACTTCTTCAATCCCAGTTTGTATTGGAAAGTTGACAGAATTGGAGATGTTGTAAGTTGCTTAAAATGGACTAATTATAAAGATGTTTGGATTTTGAAGTTATTTTTCTTTGTCCTATGTGAATACATTTTTCTTTTGGACGTCTGTGAATATAATGCATCTAATATTGTTAACTCTTAGGGGTTGGCCCAAGTGGTAAGGTCTTGGCCTTGCATCTAATATTTTTCTTTGCTTGTTTAATTGCTGTTTGTAACCATAAATTATGTTGTACTCTTAGAAATTTCTATTGAAAACCAAAAAAGAGATGTGAAAGATGAGTTTACCAGGATGAGCCTGAAACTTTCTACATAAAAATGTGTTATACGAATAGGTGAAGGCTAGGTACACAGAACACTTTAGAAGCCAGAAGTAGAGCATATTTGATAACCCAGCAACAATATTGGTGAACAATATACTGAGGTTGATTAAGATTTCATGCAATATGCCTGTAATGGGTTAGGACCCTAAGATTTGTGTACACTTTGCAATCCACTTGTATGCTAGTTGACTAGTGAACAAAAGGATCCCAACACATATTTGAGAAGTTTTAACTGCTTACCATATGAACTATTATATGGAAAAGTGCAAAGTTTGGAATGTTTCCATTCCTTTCATTAGCTTTGCCACCTAATTCATGAACTATTATATGGAAAAGGCAAAGTTTGGAAATGTTAGTTTAGGATGCTAGAATTCATTAATTTTGTGAAAGACATTGGGGATAGTGGGCAACGATTTTCTCATTAGTCAGATATTTTCAACAAGATGACTGTCTGAGCATGCACAAAACCAAATTGAAATTATCCGATATGCTTTGGTTTGATTATGTAATAACAGAATAAAATCTTGTCAGGAAAAATAATTCTTATCGAACTGCCAAAAGGGGAAAACAACCATTTCATAGTAATATAGCCTCACTGTCATTATTTTGCAAGCACACCCTCATTTGCCAAAAATAATGCATAGCTTCACCACATTTAGGTACTTACTTCTAGAATGATATATAGTATATCTGAAAATATGTATGGCTGGTTGATGGCATGAATCCCCAAGTGGGTCTTTTCAGCTTCTCTAAAGTAGTCAAAAACCAATTGACTAATTGACTTGTCTCCCCAATATTACGCTGAAGTTGCTCTTCCTAAACTGGTAATTACTGAATACAATTTTTTTTCCTAATCAATCTGCACATTACCTGTCATTATTGTGATGTATCAGAACTGAATCTCAGTCCCTACTTGTATGTGGTCTTCTATATACTTGATTCAAAACAAGTACACTTTTTTTTTTTTTTTGACGCAACAACAACAACCATTTTTGGACTTTTACTCAACTTACTAACCTAAGTTTTTAACCAATGATGTTGTGGGCACTAGAGGAAATATGGTTCCCTTTGAAGATAATGGTTAAGTTTCACCAAATAAATTTAGGAAATGTACTTCCCATTTAGTGCTTTCAGACTGCTGCCTAGCTAGGTCTTTTAGATTCAGAAATTTTCATCCTCCATATATTCCTTACCACCATTTTCAAAATTCCAAAGCCATAACTTGTGACCTCACTTTTCCTGCATGTCCTTTAATAATTGGGTGGATTATAATTGAAGAGGTCATCTGGTTGGTTTAAAATTGAAATAGAATTTTACCCTGGCCTGTTGATATTATTCATGTCATGAAGAAGTTTCCAATTTTTACGAGACGGTCCCGTGTTCCTCTAAACTTTTCGATTTTAGATTTCGAACTTTCTCACTTTATTTATTAGAAAATATTTACTGTTGACTCAATGTCTCTGTGTGCCATCCCACCTGGAAAAAACATATTTTCAATACGGAAATAGTTATTGTTTCTTGCTTCTTGATAATGAAGTGTTGGGATATAGTTAGCATAGATATTTTTGTTGAAGTTCTATGGATTTTTTCCAGGGTCAGCCTCTTTCTCTATATTTTCTTCATCTTTATTAGAGAAAGTTTCTAAAATGCATCAAGTTAGAATAATATTTTTTTTATTATAATGCACTATTTGTTTGACTATTTTTTAATGTTGTCTGAATGAATAACACCACTGAATGGATTTTGCAACTCAATTAGCTATGATATCAGAATTGAATGGATTATCAATTAGCCATCTTACTTGTAAGATTGTGGCTTGGTTTGTCTGGATTGTTTGGTTTTAGTTTTTTTATTCTTAAGCATATACTATAGTCCTTTCATTTGAGTTAAGGAGATCATATACTAATTAGTAGTTTGGATCTTTTTTGAGTGTGTAAAAAGAACTATAAACCAATCCATAGGTAAGGTAAAATTGTGAATTCTGCAAAACTTGTGTGGTTTGGAAATCCTCTTTGAACTTTTAGTGCATTGTCCGTTGCTTTGAACCCATATTTCTCATAATATTTCATTTTTTGCAACATGCAGGCATATGGCAAGAACCTTTGATTTGGATGTGTATTACATTGCATGGATGTGTATTTTATTTTGGACTTCTGTGAATATAAGGAATCTGGTTTAGTTGTTATTTACCTGATAACCTCAAAATGATGACATTTTTTTTATTGACAATATATTTACACAGTCTGACAGAATCTAAAGTTAAGTACTGTGGATATGGATGAAGATTACGTTACACAACCTGAAGATGAGTCGGTAGGCTTTTATTGTCTCTTCACTATCACTTGTAGATCTGATTTTATTATTTTTGAGTTTTTTTTTTCATTAAGGCGTAGTTTCTATCGGTGCAAGAAATTTCTAGCTTTAGGGTTTAGTTCATATATTAATTATATTTTACAGTTATATATACATATATTATATATAAGGGTCTATAATATGAAGTATAGCTTGGGTATAGTTCATCAGGATTAATTTTGTGGATTTTTTATTTTTATTTTCTGAAACTTCTTTTCCGGCGATTAAAATTTGCCGGAAATATTTTTTCGTAAATTAAATTCATTTCCGGCGATCGTATCTCGCGCAAATACTTCATACCGGCGATTTTATAGTATTTATTCGCTGCAAATAGTTTTCCCAGCGATTAGTTAAGCCGTTGGAATAGATCTAAGCATTAGCAGTGATTTGTTAATTTTTTGCGACGACTATAATTCGCCACAATTTTCACAACGATTTAATGGGCAAACCGAATGAGTATTTGCAGCATTTTATTTGGAATTTGCAGCGATTTCTGGCTTCCCCTGTAGTGTTTATTTCCTCCTTTGGTTCAGACTCCACGTGAGGTGCTCTTTATATCATTCATTACATAAAGACATTGGTGGCCAAGTTGGGACCGATCCCAAGTCAAAAAAATTGAGAGACTTGGAATGGAAAGACTATCATGTGGGTCCCAGTAGGCAACATGCATGGGTTTTCCTCTAAACATTTTAGAGAAATACTAGTTTGCTCTCTCAACTTGACCACCCAAGTTGACCGTTGGGTAAAAATTTTTTTTTTTTTTTTTTACTTTGTAATTAAGGAAGTGATTTTAAGAGTATTGAAATATTTTTTGTATTTTTTAAAAATCTTTAAATGTATTAAAAAAATATGAAAAAAAGCAAAAAAAAAAAAAAATTTACCACCCAGCGGTAAGGGTGGGGCGGTAGAGTAGCCCCACCATTTTATCCCGTAGCCTTTTTAAGTCCAAGAAAATGATTTACACATAATATTTTTTACAATATTTTATATAATTATGTTTTAAATTAGGTAGATTTTTATAAAATATTTTATAAAAGTAACATTATTTTATAAAAATATTCTCATTTTATCACAATATTATATAATATATTGTACATTATATAATATATTGTTCAATATGTTATGTATATTTCATTACTCTTTTAAATACATTATGGAAGGAATTGTAAAACAATTGGGTCCCGCATGTCTTCCTTTCTTTTAATCGTTTTGGCTTTTGCGTGAGGTGTCTTTTTTTCCTTTCTTTTTGTGCTTACGTATATCAAAGCAAACCGCATGATTTCCGTGTTCTCCCTTTCTTTTGGTTATTTTTCTCCCCCTTTTTTTTTTTTTTTTTTTTCTAATCAAGCAAACTTCATTAAATTAAAAGATGATACATGTTAGAGGGGGTGGGGTTCCCCAACAAAACACCCCAAAACAACAAATACAGTGCTATTACAAAGAAAAAAGAAGAAAACGGGTTTTGAGACTAATTTCTTGGTCTCCACCCAATCCCTACTAAGAGGGAAACGTCTTAAAAGACGTTTTGATGGTAAGCCACCGCTAGAGGCGGTGCAAAAGGATGCACTGTAGTTGAAAGTCTTGAAGTATTTGTTGGTGAGGTCCTTAGTCTCTCTCACAAGATCACCGGTTAGGGAAAGCAATAACTCGGATAGACCGGCAGGGGAATAGCAGATCTGTAGCAGAGGAACAGTGAAACCACGCCTTTGCAGTAGCGCGTGAGGGCCACGCGCCGGAGGAATGGAGGAGGCGTCAAGCCGATCTGAAGGATCGGAGGGTGGAGAGTCTGCTGGTGCGGCGCGTGTAGCCGGCAGAGCTACCAGAGTGCGACGGCGCGTGAAAGCCACGCGCGGAAACAAACCGCGCGTGAGGGCCACGCGCCGACATATTGGGCGCGGTTCCGCGTCGTTCCAGTAGATCGGCTGGAGGGGAACGTCGTGGTGGGGCGCGTGTTTACTGTTCATGGCCAGAAAGCAGCAGATCTGAGAAAATCCTCGCCGGTGAAAAAACACTACCTTAAAAGCATATTCACAACTAAGAAGTGTAGAAGAAAACGGAAACGAAAAGGAAATGGAGAGGAAGGTAGAGCCGAGGCTCACCCCTTCCTCTCCGGCGACTTCACTGGTAAGGATCAGTGTTTTTTTCTAGAGAGAAGGCAGAGAAAAGCTCCTAGAGAGAAAAAACACTACCTTAAAAGCATATTCTCCCCCTTGGTGTCATGTCTTTGGCCTATATGAAAAAGTAAAAATTAGAAAAATTAAAAGGAAAAATAAAATATTAAAGATATGTTGTGCTTGTGAAAAAATATTATCTAATTAAATCATAAATTATAAAATTAAACATAAATCATACTATTAACAATTTAAATCACAATTCGGATTTATATCTCTTAACCATGTATTCATTTAAAATCAATAATAATATAATAAAATAATTAAAAATATATTGATTCTAAATGTATAAATATGTAACAATGCAGCTCAATCTGTAATCTATGGTCTCGTCTGCCTCCCTGAATGAAAGACTAGCACAGATCCTGAATTTATCCATGATTTAAAAAAAAAAAAAAAAAGTTTGGAGGATCATCACAAAGATTCAGAACAGTAAAGTAAGAGAAGAGAAGCATTAGAGAATTTTACAAGAAACTTGGCATCTTGATCAATTGCGGAAGGTATTGCTCTAATACCATGATAAAACTTGAGCATCCAATGCAGCTTATCTCAAGAATTGAAAGAGAAGATGAAGAACAGGGCACAAAGTACAGAGAAGAAAAATAGAATTTCATTTCTGTTATGAGAGCAACTGGGTTTGGCATACACTTAATTAGATAGGGAATTTGCTACGTAAGGAAGTTTAATGCCGAAATTAAGTGAATTAAAGTGTGCACTTTTTTCAAGCAATTTTGTCAAAAACATCATTAGCTTTCTGCAGTCTTGATTTTAGACGCTTGGTTGTAGAGTACAAGCCTGATTGGAGTTTGGAAAAAGGGTTTGCATCATTACCTTCATGCAAACCTGTTTTCAACACTTGAAATAGTGTGCCCCATTATCTGCTAATGATGCTGGATAGGCACCTTGGATACGATGTCTGATAAATTTTCGTATGTCGGTCTTCTTTTTAGCTCTCACTAACCACAAGACATCTAGCATTGCCACTTCAGAGAGGGGGTGCCTTTGACACGTTCATTATAGCTGCCCAGCAGAATTGTGTCATGGGTTTGTCCATTATTCCTACGTGTCTTCTGAAGAATTGAGCAAGTTAATCATGGATAATGAATCTTGGCATCATATGAATTACATGAAAGAGCATACGCTTTCACTCAATCACTGTTAAGTGCATAGTTTGACTTCTTGATTATATTTCGACTCAGGCATGACACTAACAGGCTACTTCCTACTATTTCAACAAAGGTTCCTCCTATGATGCTTCAATTATTGCATGTACATGGTTACAGAATGACTAAATGAAAAATATAGGAGGGGCTGTAAAACGTTCAACTGTTACCAAAACATGATTTATTGTTCAAGTTATTTTCCTCCTAAGCCGATCATTGTATCAGTGTATCTCCCAGATGGGAAAATCTTTGCCTAATCCAATCTTTCGTGGATTCGATTTATATCTTGTATTTGTTCTTTCTTTTATGAAAAAAAAATATATATATCATTTTTATTGTTAGGAACGCTACAAGAGAAATTATTGCAGTTGGTGCATGGATCTACCAAACAGATTTTCGTATGCTAGATGGCAATTTCGCTGCTAAAGTTGCAGTACATGTTTTACGCATTCCCTTGGTTCACTTAAGTAATTTTTCAAGATGCTTACTTAAATCTTTAGTCGCTCTTCTTCTTATTTGATTTTATCTTTATTTTTTCATCCGGATCATTAGAAGTCTAGAGGTAGCTTTGTCGGATCATGGCGTTCCATCAGATGGATATTAGATGTATTAGTTAAGAGTAGCTAATATGTATTTGATGTGATGGTGGAGCTATATTAAACTGTTAAACCTTGAGGATGGTGGAGTTAGGTGATGGAATTAAGGTGTTTTTAATGTGCAGGGTCTAAAAAAAGCTGATCAGCAACGTGTACTAGATGACTTCAACAAACATGGGCCAAGGATCACACAACCCTCTATCATGCCATCAGTAGTCCCAGCGGCAGCTCCTGTGATACCCAGTCCGGCTTCAATCGGACTTGTTGCCTCCCGAGAGGATGTGTTAACCAGAGCAGCTGCACTTGGAAGAGGTGCAGCTACAACGGGGTTCAAGATCGAGGTTCCTTGCTTTAACAGAAGCTGCAAAAGATCGCAAAGATGGGCCCTTTAGAAAGCTCTTTAATCCATGACCGCATTTGAATCCCAATTATACATGTAGTTTTGGTACTGGTGTCATTGGTTAAAAATACAGCCGCGCGGGGTGGGGGGCGGGGAGGGATTAGTTTCTCAATGGTTCATGGGAGGGGTTAAACAGAAATGATGTGGACACGGGCCCGCGTACACGGATCCCTAATTTGAACAGTTTTTTACTGTTTGCATTAACTATAAAGCTACTGTTCATGTGAGGGGTTCGTTTAAAGACTGTGTCCCTAACATTACTTTTGAGTTAAAATAAACAGATGAAACTAAGAGACAGATAAAGATGGGCAATTATTTTAGAAAATAAACTTAGCATAATAACAATAATAATTATAATAATTACAACAACAATAACAATAATAAATGGGGCAGCAGTTGCTGCCATCTAGGTAGCAAATTCCACTATATGCATAGTCGAATCCGCCCAGCCCTATAACCCGTACAATCCCATTTTACACTCTTAACGCTCCCACTATTTCTTCTCTTTCTTCTTGGCCGACCATCCCCTCCCAAAAACAATCTTTATATCTCAAATTACAAGCCTAGCTCTTAGTTTTAGAGCAACTACTGGAGAGAAGCCCTTCTAACATTCCAAGTATCTCACTAGCATTTTTCTAACTTTCTAGCCATTTATTTTGTGTTTAATGCTTCAAAGCATGAAAACATGATGTATATTATGATAGCAAGCATAATCTTGAAAAATGACCATGGATGTTTTGGCCACAGCCTATAAAGCGAGGGTTAAGGCTGCATCCATGTGCGTAAAGACAACTTCTAAGCATGGATCTAAGGCCTGGTTTGTTTACCCAAATTATTTAATCTAATCGTTATAACTTTCTCAAACTTCTAAATAAAATATAATGAATAATTCAACTTTTTCAAATTTTAAAACAAAAATAATATTAAGAAATTATATTCTACCAATATTTTATTTAATTTTCAACCTTCATTTCATCTGTATAACCAAACAAGACTTTATTGTCTAAACATGAGTTTTGAAATATTGAAGCAAATATGACAAAGTCACAATCTGAGTTTCGGGTATTACATGTATATTGAGGTTAATGCATTCATGTGGGACTGGCATATAAGCTTGAATCTTATAGTATAAAAGGTTGGAATCTTGTATAGTACTACATGTTTCAACCGTCACATGATTAGAAGGTTGGGGATTATTAAATCAGCATGCATGTACCTTTTAATGTTTGTAGCATGAGCTTGACCTTCAATGCCATGCATGTATAGAAATCTTGTTTAGGATTGAAAAGATGAAGAAATAATTAAAGGTTTAGACATTGAGCATTTCGGCCATGTCTCTGTTAACATGATCTTGGACTCGCATGTATATAAAAGGATTTCTAGGGCTGTAAGTTTCGACTCTGCATGTCCAACTAAGAATAAATGCACAAAAATTATAAAATCTATCGAATAGGTTTCGGCCAAACCATGTAATTTGGAGTTCTAAGGCTTGATCATTCATGCTTGTGTTCAATTGTGGTTGAAACATGAATCTAAGTAAGGAATTGAATAAGTAATGAACATGCAAGACTTCTATCAAGCATGCATCTAGATTAGATAATGGTCTTTGGAACAATAAAGGTTGGGGACCGGTTGAATGTGACAATGTTCATTAATAAATAAGTCAACGTCTAAAATCTCATGTGATTTATACATGTTAAAAAGTCTAAAATCTCATGAGGAAATCACGGCACCACAGCTGGACAGCAAATCTTATGTTGTCAAAGAGTGAAAGAAATGAGGAGAAAAATAAGAAAATATATAGATGAAAATGAAAGAGAGAGAGTTTAAGATTATAATATAACCTATAATAGGGGCTTCATTAATCTTTTAGACTTTCATTAAGCTTTTATTAATTTTCATTCAATTCTCTTCCATTCCTTACAATTTATGAGCGAATAAGACAAATGAGATTACGAGAGAATGGATATTCCCATCTACCTTGTAAAACCTCGTTCCTTTAAGGCTTGTAAAGTTAGAGAAACTGGATGATATTCTTTGTGCCAGGTATAAAAAATCTCATAAATAAAACTTTCACATGACAATCTAGTAAAAGAAATTTCTTAATCCAAACATTTGTTCAATATCACAATTAAAATATAATGGTCTAACATGTGCTACGCATTGTAAAAGCATAAATCATTTAAATGTAAAGAAAAATCTATCCTCTCTCTCAAAGACTACGTCTCATTGTCAATGTCACCCTCCTGGACATCATCCTCTAGCCTTCCTCAACTGGGGTGGGAAAATATTTAAAAACAAATAAAATAGTCGAATACTCAATAAGAACCATATCATATGGTAAACATAATTATAAAAATTATGTTTAAGCGTCCTTAAACATTAATCTTAAAGCCTTAAGAAGTATTCTTTTACCTCAACCATAGAAGCATAAGCATTTATTTAACCTCAATCATAAATCATTTGTTACCTTAACCTTATCCTCAATGGTCGTTTACACACTGTTAACCCCCATGTGTTAGGGTTGGCGACCTTTGCGATCAATGGTTTTAGCCGTAGCTAGCGGAATAGAACCGAACTTAAGAATGGGTAATAATTAGGTGCACCTCCAATTATGCATTCCAGCGTTTCCATTCATCCCAACCTCATGTTACCATCCTCAACCTCATATGGCCATTTCATTAACCTCATCAAACACATGCAATCATACCATTCATTTTCTTTTCTTTACATTAACATTGCCTTACCTTTCATTCTTTAAAATAAACAATCGTATAATATAATACTTAGTCACATCAGTCATGCAATTCTAAATCATAAAACATCTTTGATCATACATAGAGTTCATAAAAATGGATAACAATGAAGAGCTCATAAATACATATTTACCTTTGTAAAACATTTACAACATAGATATACTTTTGGAAAAAGAAACTTTACAGCTTACTATAAAATTATGTGTAAAGAAAGTACTCCATAGACCTCAGTGGCTGGAACATACAGTGGGTCTGTGGTTGAGGGTCATGGTGCCATGACAGTGGTGTTGGTGGTGGATGGTATTGTGCTCGGCATATGTGTGAGTGCTCATGTATGTAGTGGTTGAACTCATGGCATGTTGTGAGTGGGTTTGAAGGAGAAGTAAGAAAAATTGCCTATGGCAGTGGGGTGGCACAGAACATGGAAAGGCTAGGTTGTGGTGACCAAATGAGTGACTTGTAGTAAGTGCAAGGGCGCGACACAAATCTTGGGAGGCAAAGTGTATGTGCCGACTTCTAGGGTTCTATAAATAGGGTTTTGTGGGGAGTAAGTCCAAGTGGGATGAGCTTCTAGTGTTATGACATCCTAAGGTATTTGACTTGATGCAGCCTGAAATCTACAAGGATGAATACAAATGGATTTGGTGGATTTTGATGAGAACAAATAAAGCAAAATAAAGGTAGATAACTTGCCAGGTCAGGTCTCCTTGTCATCGTACCACATCGTAAAGTGTTGAGAAACTTAATGGGTAAATATTTGGAAGAATAGTTCGATGATATACTAATTTACAACAAAAGCCAAGATCAATATTTGGAGCACTCAACCAATGTATTCAAGGTCCTCCAAGAGAATCAACTGTTTGTGAACCTTAAGAAGTGCACATTCAAGACTGAGTTGTTTTCTTAGGATATGTTGTGAGTGCAGATGGGATGCATATGGATGAAGACAAGGTGAAGGCTATTCTTGAGTGGCCTATCCCCAAGCTCAATGGCTTAGCCTCTTTTTATAGGAGGTTCATCTGCAATTTTAGCACCATCATTGCTCCAATGATGGAAGTGGTGAAAAAGGAGTTCCATTAGACAAAAGAGGTTGCAATAAGTTTTGAGTTACTCAAGTCCGAGCTAGTTGAGGCTTCAATGTTAATACTCCCCAGCTTTTCCAAGCCTTTTCAAGTAGAATGTGATGCTTCAGATGTTGGCATTGGAGCTGTGCTAATGCAAGAGAAGAGGACAGTGGCGTATTTTAATGAGAAACTCAATGATACAAGGCAGAAGTACTCAACCTATAACAATGAGTTGTATGCCATTATGCAAGCACTTCGACATTGGGAGCAGTATTTGTTTGGAGTCGAATTCATCCTCTACTCCGACCATAAGGCTTTGAGATTTTTAAAGGGGCAAAAGAAGTTAAATTCAAGGCATCCAAGATGGGTTTCATACTTGGATAAGTTCCAATTTGTCTTACAACACCAACCTGTAAGTTCTAACAAAGTGACTGATGCATTGAGCCACACTTTGCTCACTACTCTTTCTTTTGAAGTCACTGGTTTTGAGTTTTTACCAGATCATTACGCCTTGGATGTTTTCTTTTCAAAAATCTTGCAAGAGTTGAATAATGAAAAGAATAAGTGATCAATGGCTACCTCTTCAAAGGAAACCAGCATTGCATTCCTGAATAATCATTGAGGATGTATGTTATTGAGGAGCGGCATGCTGGAGGCTTAGAAAGAAACTTTGGAAGAGATAAAATACAAGCTCTTATCAAGCAACAATATTTTTTGCAAGCTATGAAGAATGATGTAGCTAGATATGACCAAAGATGTCTAGTTTGTCAAAGAGTCAAAGGAGGAGTCCAAAACACTCGTTTATACCAGCCAATACCAATCACAAATGCCCCTTGGTAAGATCTCTCAATGGTTTATACCAACCAATACCAATCCAAAATACTGGTGTATTTTTGTTGTTGTACATCGCTTTTCAAAGATAGCACACTCCATTCCTTGCAAGAATTCTACGGATGCTTCAAATTTTGTTACCTTGTTTTTTAGAGAGGTGGTATGTTTGCATAGAGTCCCTAAACCATCACTTTAGATTGAGATCACAAGTTTGTGAGTCACTTTTGGTGATCACTTTGGAAGCTTTTGGGAAACAAGCTGCAATTCTCAAGTGCATAGCATCCCCAAATGGATGGCCAAACTAAAGTGGTAAATAAATCACTTGGAAACTTGTTGAGAAGTTTAGTTGGAGAAAATTCAAAAAGGTGGGAGTTCGATATTTCACAAGCTAAATTGGCATACATTAACTCCATCAACCAATCTACAAAGAAGTCTCCATTTGAAGTTGTATATGGAAAGGACCTAATCATATACTAGAACTTGTGTCTTTGCAAAGCCAAAGCAAGGTTAGTATGGAGGCTGAAGAATTTGCATAACATCTGAAGGTCATTCACGAGAAAGTTAGAAATCAGTTGAAGCAATCCAAAGAAAACTACAAGTCCAAGGTGATTTACAAAGGAGAAAATTGGAGTTAAATGAAGGAGATTTGGTCATGGTCTACTTAAGAAATGAAAGGTTTCCCACTGGAACCTACAACAAACTCAAACAAAAAAAGATTGGTCCTTTCTAGATTTTGAATAAGTTGGGGCCTCGTGCATATAAAGTTGAACTACTGAAAGGGCTTTCAGTTAGTTCTACCTTCAATTGATGCCACCTTTACCCTTACTATGGTGAAGAAGAAAAGGTCGTAATAAGTTAAGAAGGTTTCTAAAATATATAGCACACCAAATCCCCTCCGTGAGTTTATTGAAATTTTGCATGTTGGTTCGATCACTACTCTCCATGGAACCTATACTCAGTATTTCGTACATTGGCAAGGGAAGCCAAATTCTGAGGATGCTTGAATTTCAAGTGAGGAGCTCAAGAAGATTAGCAAACAACTATGGGAAGAATTGACTTGCAACTTGAGGGCAGGTTCTCTTGAGTAAGAGGGGAATAATGCAGTAGCACATATGTTGATGTGGCACAATGACATGGCGACCTAACCTGGTAGCTGAGGTGGCATATGGCATGTGTGTTGGACAGAATCTATAGTGGGCAATTATTTATTTTAAAATTTGAATTTAAGCATTTATGTGTCTTGTATGGTGTGTTAGACATAAGAAATAGTTAAGCACTTAATATTTATAATTGTTTAAAGTTGTTTAAAGTAATAACTAATACATTGGAAAGTTGTATTTGGCCTTAAATAATGTCTCCTACCATTAATCATATACTTTCTATTTAAACACAAGGAAATGGTCAAAATAAATAGATAATTTTGAGTTTAAGACTCTCTTGCAAATTTTGCATTTGAAGTTGAGTTCATCTCCTTCTTCCATCAAGTGTTTGACAGTGTTGAGCGACATCCTAGGTTTTCTATCTTTGTGTGAGTGTTTGGAAGTTGTGTGAGCAACATCCAATTTTGAAAGTGTTGAGCGACATCCCATTTTGAAAGTGTTGAGCGACATCCCAAGTTATCTATTTTTGTTTTCCTTCATTTGTTCTCTCATCAAAATCCACCAAATCTATTTGTATTCATCCTTGTAGCTTTCGAGCTGCATCAGCTCGGCCCTAGTGGGTTTGGGCTCAGTTCTTGAGCTAAATCAAAATTTTACTTTCTAAAAATAGAAAACTCATAGTTCTAGTGTGACCTTACCTTTCTTGAATTAGAAACTTGAAGGTTCAAGGTGTTACAATCTCTCATTCTTATAAAAACTCCGTCCTTGAAATTTGTTCATATCTTTATCAAAGAGTGAAGGGTATTTGCTCCTCATTAGGGGTGAAAAGAAATACGAAAACCAATTGAACTAGCCCAGACCGGGGTTCGGTCAGGTCTGCAAGCGGTCTGATGTGGTACCGGTTTTCATATTTTGAAAACTAGTTTAAACTGAATCAGACCGGTATATATATTTATAATTTTTTATATTATATTATATATATTATACGCTAAATTTCTAATTAATATAATATGAAATTCTAATCTTATCATTCAAGTCTATTAATCTTATAATATAAAATTAATATAACGTGTGATATAACATAAAATTTTAATCTTAAACATATACATTAATATTAAGTTATTAATATAAACTTACTTTTGATATAATATATATATATTTGGCATAATAAATTATAATATATATATTCTCTTTGTAAATATATTTTACACATTTGATTATATATATTCATATAAAAAGTCTAGAACTTATATAAACTCTAGTTAAATTTAATACTATACTAGTATCTGTTAATTATTATAAAATAATATACTTGTACTATAATATAAATAGATTAATAGTTTAGTATATGTAAACATCATATTATTACTAATATAGATTGTTGATGTCGTATTTCGCACGCCCTTGGGCCAGGCCTCGGCAACTCGAGTCTTTACAGATGGGCCTCGATCGGTGCTGTGTGTGAGTCCCCCAGCTGTCGTATGGTGCGGCTGTATGGTGTCGGTTCGTACGTCCATGGCAATGAACAATATTTAAACTTAGAAAATAAGAAATGAACACACAGATTTTACGTGGTTCGGCAGTAGGCCTACGTCCACGGGGATTTGGGGAGGGGATATTCTTCTATAATAAACTAGTTTATAGCCTCTCATAGGCTCTCATTTCTCACTGTACAATGTAAGCTGTATAACTATTTTTTGAAGAACTAGTTCTCTCTGGAGCTCTCTGGATGAAGAAGAAGAAATCCCCCAGTCCAAAGAACTCGACAAATCAGATGAATCCCAAAAGTAAAGTGAAGAAGTGTCCCCCTCCCCAAAATTCCTGAATCCGTAGTTCCCCTCCCCAAAAGTCCCGAATCCATAGGTTTCCTCCCCTTTTATCTTCTACCCCTCACTTGCTTTAAGTCACTTTCCTTCTTTTCTCTCCTGACACCTTACACCTTACTTTATGTCACCTCCTTACTTTCCTCTCTTGAAACCCCCCGCCTTAGTCCCTTCTTGTCCTCTCTCCTTCCCTCATAATTTATTTTATAGTGAGCCCCCTCAATGCATGGGCCTATGACACTCTATGGGCCGGGGAAAAACCCCTTCCCATTACCCCGCCAATTCCTTTCGGACTTGTCCGATGGAAATTTCATAGTCTTTTATTTTTCACTGGTCGGTCCTTAGGTGGGGCTCTACCCCGCCAAGCCTTTAGGTCGTCGCTTTGTCATTCTGATTTTCTTTAATCTTCTTTCCCTTTTCTTTTCATTTGGTCACCTTTCCCATCTACTTATGCCTTTCCTTTCGCCGCATTCATTTCACCATTTTTCTTTAGCCGCCTTTTCCTTAGTCTCTCCTATTTTGTACTCCGCCGAGCCTTTCGTCTCTTATTTTTCTTTCCTTTTACCATGTCCTGCCACTTTTCCTTAACTTTTCTTTTCATTTGCTCATTCCTGCATTATAAGAGTGTTAGTTTCTGTTTGCCAAGATTCATTTTGATGGAGATTCCACCGACAAATATTTTGTAGAAGACCCTGCCACATAATATTTCGTAGAAGAACCCATCAAATAATATTTCGTAGAAAATCCAGTCAAACAATATTTTGTAGAAGATCCCGCCGAATAATATTTTGTAGAAGATCCCGTCGAATAATATTTGCAAATGATCCTGCTGAATAATATTTACCAATGAAGATCCTGCTGATAAATATTTACAAATGATGATCTTGCATATAAATATTACAAATGTAGATCCCGCCGAATAATATTTCGTAGAAGATCCCGCCAAATAATATTTTGTAGCAGATCCCGCTGAATAATATTTGCAGATGATCCTACTAAATAATATTTACAGATGAAGATCTTGCTGATAAATATTTACAGATGCAGATCCCGCCGAATAATATTTCGTAGAAGATCCCGCCGAATAATATTTGCAGATGATCCTGCTGAATAATATTTGCAGATGATCCTGCTGATATAAGTAATGTCGAGCAGTCGAAAGACTGAACCCGCACTATGCCGTGAGGCACGCTGGTCCCGCCTGTCGATCCTCCCAGAAAGGTAAGTAAGATGTCATGCCGCGCCATCTTTAAAGTAATGTCTGACAGTCGAAAGACTGAACCCGCACTTCACCGCGAGGCAGGCCAGGCCGCCCTCTTGTTGATCTTGCCTATTGACCTTCAAGGGAAGGTAAGTAGGAGACTTCCCGCATAAAATGACTTTGTGTACTTGACTGTGTACGTCCCGCATATTATTTCTAGTTTCCCCTACAATGTCGTTTTATGCACATTGCTTACTGTACCGCTTCCATACTTCGTTTTGTGTTGTTTCCATGCTTTTCCTTACTGTGTTTCTTCTTGTAGTCCTGTTGCTTTCCCCATTTTTTTGTAGCTCTACATTGAGTAATAAAGTAAATATGTGTATCCGGCTGCACCTTCTTCGTATGCTTTTTGTTTGTCGATGCTTTGTGCAACTTCTCTTCCCATTATTTTGCTTCTTTTCCGAGCAGCTTCATTTCTTTGGGTAGTCGTAAGACTCAAACCCGCTCTCCATTGGGGTAGGTTCGGGCTACCTCAAGCTAGCCCGCCACTTTTTCTTCCCCAAGGAGGTAACTTCTTCGAGGTGCCAGTAGAGAAGTCCTCTCATTCGCCTTGATAGGAGTCGGGGTAATTTATTTAAGAGGGTTGTATGCCAATCCCTCTCTCTTCCACAAGAGGGATAAGGCCACCCTTAGGACGACCTTTCCCTCTTGACCCCGCAGGCAGGAAGGTTGTTCGGGCAGTTTGTAACTGGACCCGCTCCTGCTCATTAACATCACGGGAAAGGATAATACTTTGAGCAAGGCTGGTGCTAGACTCACTCTTCACTCGCAGTGGAGGTCGGGGTAAGTATTTGGGCAGTCGTAAGCTAGCCCCGCTCTCCTCCGCTGGAGGGATAAGGCCACCCTCGAGCCGACCTTTCCCTATGGTGTCCCGCATGAAGGTAACTTGTTCAGGCAGTATGTTATTGGACCTGCTCCCGCCTATTGACACTTACTAGGAAGGTAAAGATCTCTAATGTCGGGTAGCTGAGGACTCATCCGCACTCCGTCGTGGGAGGAATAAGGTCACCTTGGGAGCTGANGGGTCGGGGTAGGTATTTGGGCAGTCGTAAGCTGGCCCCGCTCTCCTCCGCGGGAGGGATAAGGCCACCCTCAGGCCGACCTTTCCCTATGGTGTCTCGCGGGGAGGTAAGTTGTTTGGACAGTATGTTACTGGAGCCGCTCCCGCCTGTTGATTTCTACGAAGAAGGTAAATTTTTATTTTTGGGTGGCCAAGGACCGACCTGCACTCCTCCATGAGAGGGGTAGAGCAATCTTTAGGCATTACACTCATCTCTTTCACCTCGCGGGAAAGTAAGTTGTTATGGAGTTCCTGTTTAGTAGAGTTGACTTTGTTGACGGAGCTTGGTTGGTTATGTCGTTGCAATGTCGGGTCGTACAAAAAACAATTCACACAACAGGAAATAATTACATTAGTAAAACAAAATTTACATAAGTTTTGAAGAAACAAACCGGAGTGTGTAGCTGCCGCAATGAACTTTTTCTCGCTGTTTACTTGTCCGAAATTGCCCACAATTCTTTTTTCATTTCTTTTCTCCTTGCTCTTCCTTTTTATTTTTGCTTCCATTTTTTTTTTTTTTTTGCTGCTTGTGCCATTCTGTATGCCCACTGTGCATATGGCCCACAGTGCATGGCCCATATACACGTAGCGGCCGCGTAGAGTTCATCAAGACCGTGGAGAGTCCATTAAGGCTGTGGAGAAGTACAGGCTGAGGAGTACATTCACTGGTCGTGGAGTGGCCGTGTAGAGTGGTCGCAATGCATGGAGGCCACTGTCTCAAGCTTGTGGAGTTATCTCGGCATGGTGCAAGGCTGTGGAGAAGCTCCATGGAGAGACTATTGAGGTCGTGAAGGTTGGCCGTGGAGATTAGTCGCCGAGAAGGCTAGTGGCTGAGGAGATGGTATCGCCTCGAGGTGGCCGTGGAGGTGAGGCTATGCGGTTGCTAGCGGAGGAGGAGTAGCCGAGAAAGTTGCTGCCTGTGGAGTTCATGCCCGCGGAGAGTAATTGACCGAGGAGTTGAGGCCGCGGTGCTTGACCGCAAAGTGGGATGCCATGGAGCTTTGTCTTTGGAGTGCTGTCATGCCCCCCCCCTCGGTTGGCGGCCGTGTAGAGTGAAGACGAGGCTGAGGCCGTGTAGAGTGGCCACGTATCTGTAGGACTACCCGTAGCTCATGGCTAAGCTATGGCTAGTGGGGTGGTTGGAGGCCAACCGAGTGAAGTCAGAGAGCGCCGACGAGGCAAGGTGTAGCGGTCGTCTTCCTCGCCGCACCGTAACCTAGCTGGGCTACAGAACTTACCGTTTACGCAAATCCATAGGGTGGTTGCGCGGCATGGTCCCCTCCCCGAGGGGAGGTCACCGACCATCCCCACAAGGATAGATGGCGCCGGTGGTCACACAGGTGACCGTCGGTGCCACTTCAGGGCTCCGCCACGGTAGGACCGTGGCTCTTCTCTTTATCCCACTGCCTCCAGTCTGCTAGCTGTCGGCTTAGGGTGCCCTACTGTCGAGGACAGAGGGTGCCATCGAACCTAACGGTGGCAGCCGTGACCTCCTCGTTGAGCTGTCGTTGCATAACCCGTACTGTGCATGGCATTGTCCATGCCATGCACAGTCGTGACGTGAAGTCTAGTGTTCATTTAAGCTCACATGGCTGGGAAGTTTGGGACCCCGGCTCTACATGTTGGATGTAAAAAATATTCAAATGCAGTGCGCTTTTAATAGCTCCTTTTCGGTAGTAGCGCTTTTTATAAAAATAAAAGTGGAAACGTCGAATATACTTATCTGGAAAATGTTTGTTTGCTCATTTGTTATGAGCTGCTCACTTTCTTTGTGGAGCGTTTGCACTCAGTCAGTCAGTTTTGTTATTCGTTCCTCCATGATTTCTAGCCTTATTTTCAGCCTTGCCTCCATGGCTTCCTCTGTGTCTCTTCCTAGTCACCTGGAACAGGTTGTCTTAGGCATAAAAGGATACGCAAGATCTATTACGATCCCACAGACGACGCCACTATTGATATCGTATTTCGCACGCCCTTGGGCCAGGCCCCGACAACTCGGGTCTTCAGAGATGGGCCTCGATTGGTGCTGTGTGTGAGCCCCGGACTGTGGTCCGGTGCGGCTGTACGGTGTCGGTTCGTATGTCCATGGTGATAAACAATATTTAAATGCAGAAAATAGGAAATGAACACACAGATTTTATGTGGTTCGGCACTAGCCTACGTCCACGGGGGTTTGGGGAGAGGATATTCCACTATAATAAATTGATTTACAGTCTCTCGTAGGCTCTTATTTCTCACTATACA
Source organism: Pterocarya stenoptera (assembly GCA_003123785.1). Taxonomy (NCBI): domain Eukaryota; kingdom Viridiplantae; phylum Streptophyta; class Magnoliopsida; order Fagales; family Juglandaceae; genus Pterocarya; species Pterocarya stenoptera. The sequence continues at coordinate 63,569 of QEOT01002105.1, forward strand.
ATGGAAGCTGTATAACAATTTTCTGACGAACCAGTTCTCTCTGGAGCTCTCTGGATGAAGAAGAAGAAATCTCCAAGTCCGAAGAAGTCGACAAATCAGATGAATCCCAAAAGTGAATAAGTGTCCCCCTCCCCAAAAGTCTCGAATCCATAGGTTCCTCCCCTTTTATCTTCTGCCCCTCACTTGCTTTAAGTCACTTCCATTCATTTCTCTCCTAACACCTTACATCTTACTTTATATCACCTCTCTACTTTCCTCTCCTGACACCCCCTGCCTTAGTCCCTTATTGTCCCCTCTCCTTCCCTCATAATTTATTTTATAGTGAGCCCCCCCTCATTGCTTGGGTCTATGACACTCTATGGGTCGAGGAAAACCCGCTCACATAGTTAATCTGTAAAATCGAGAAAATCGAACTAGACCGGACTGAAACCTGAAAAATCGAAAGTTTCAGTTTCGATAGTGAATTGGTCTAGTATCGATACTTAAATTTTTAAAACCGGTGTATAATGTTTCTGTTTTAAAAAATGTACAAAACCAGATATAAGCGGATCAATTACACCCATACTCCTCATGTCCTCCTCTCACTCCCAGGTGGCCCCACATTCCAAATTATTGTTCCAGTATATCCTCACTATCGGGATCATTTTGTTGTGCAATGTATGTTCTCTCCATTCCAAAATATTTATAAGTGTCTCTTCAGATGTGAGATCCTCTTGGACTTTGAGCGGCGCGTACTCTAATACTTGCGAAGGATCGGAGATGTACTGGTAACATAGACATGTGGAATACATCTTGTATTGGAGACATTTGCTGTGGCAATAGCTCCGACTCTTTCCAGTTTCTCGAATGGTTCAATATATCTCGAACTCAACTTGTATTTCTTTCCAAATCTCACAAGCCATTTCATTGGGGTTATCCTAAGGAATGCTTTGTCTCTTGATTTGAAATGTAGCTCCTCGCATCTATGGCTACATACCTCTTTTTGCTTTCTTGCAGTCCTGACAATCTCTTCCGGTTGACCGCTATCATATCATAATTATAATCCCACACCATCTAAAATTTTCGTGTCTCCTGTTGTTGTCATAAAACTTTATATTTATCAATATGTTATGGCTTAAATATATAAAAAGATAAAAACAGTAGCGTGATATGTAATAATTTAAATTTCAATTTATTCACTGATATATATAGATATGTAGGTAAAAATTTATGTAGAAAGCCGATCGAGTACTCTAGTTCGTCTAAACTTGTATACAAAGTTATGTGGTTTAATTGTTACGACTACAAGATTTTTATACATAATTTACCTAACCAATTAATTTAAATAATGTAACTCGTTAATAATAAAACTTGGAGAAAATATATTTATATATATATATAATTTCAATAATGACATTTATTTCATCTAACAAATAATAAATCAAGTAAACAATTCATGAACAATAAATTCAAATTAATTCGTTAAAAAGATAATTTATGAATATATGAAATAAAACCCAATAATAAATTACCTGATCAACTTAACTCGATTACAGCTCAAGCTGTCTCTCTAAAAGAACTTCCAGCAAAGACGTTACAACACTACGAAATTCTCATCGTTATATGAAAAATCCAATTAGTACTCATTAATTTAATGGGACAGGTCCAAGAATTTGTGAGATGATGGCAGAAAATCCGAGTCCTTGAGGATCCATCCATCATTACGAAACATCATGAGTTTTGAATTGCTCATGAAATCTCTACAATTAGTCGTAGAGTTCAATGACAAATTATCAAGTTAAATCCAATACGTGATCAGTTTTTAGCAAGTTTTTTTATAATAATTTTTCTCTGTAAAGGTGGGATCATTAGGCTCAGAAAATATTTTTGAAATGAAAATCTTAAGATTTTTATTATAAAATAGATTTAATAAATCATGTAAAAATCACGTCAATTTATAAATTATTTATATATATCAGTAATCTCAAATTATAGACTTTTGAGTGCGCGCGTATACTACACGACAATAGATTCTTTCCTCCGTAGCAGGGTCAACATCGTACATGCGGAAACATGCAGTTTTCAACTAACAAGACCGAGTTAACTCGGCTTTTTAAGGCTGCCGTGCACCATTCAAGTGCTTAGAAAATGTAGATATTCCACTCAAAATCAACCACAACTTTTAATTAATGGACATGTCTTTTGCATTGACCAGATGTCTAAGAAAATCAAGGGTCTCAGGTTTGGGATGAAATGAAAATTTTATGTTTTGTTTTAAAATTTAAAATATTATTTTTTAATTTTAGAATTTGAAAAAATTGAATTGAGGATTTGAAAAAGTTGTATTGGAATTTGAAAAAGTTAAATTGTTTATTATATTTTGTACGGAGATTTAAAAAAAATATAATGATGAGTTGAGATGAGATGAGAATTTTGAAAAATTTCTCACCCCTACATGAACAACCTTATCATTATCTAATTAAGGGGCTAGAAATGTAGTTATTCCAATAATAAATCAACCACAACTTTTAGGTCCATTTGAATAGTGAGATGAGATGAAATAAGATGGTTTTAGAATTATTATTATTTTGGAATTATTATTACTAAAGCCACACATGATTGACGTTTTGGTCAAAAACAGCAGTATTAATAATTGCATCCTTAATGTTGATATTAGACCCTTTGGAAAGTACTGGTGTCGAGCTTACAACAATTTTCTAAAGTGTGCACAATGATTGACGTTGATATCTGCATAATTTTTCTACACTCGTCCACATCGCACAGAGCTGGTCATGGGGCTGCAGGCACATGTTGGTGATCACTTTGGTATTGCGAAAGCCTTACCTAAGAATGAGTCTTGATCAATCTAGACATGATGCACCAAACGATAATTTCATTCTTATAGGAAATAATTTCTTAATGTTAATGAAACGACAATGAACAATTTTTTTTTTTTTAAATTTAATGTCATTGTACGTTTGGAGACACCTGGCCACTAATTTCTTTAGCCCTTATCCATCTTTCTCGGTAGATAGGATTTCCTTGGCTTAACATTTATGTAATTTGAGTCCCTTTATTCTTCTTCTGTAGATAGGATTTCCTTGGCTAGCACTACTCTTGTAAAAATACTCTCTGATCCATGAATGGCTACATGAGAGTTATATGCCTTGAAAGAAGTTATCTTGAATATGGGGTTGCTAGCTAGCCTTGACTTCAACGCATGCAGCATGAATTGGCGGTCTCTCCCTCCCTCCCTCTTTGGCTGCAATCTCTTTTAAACATCAGTCTCACTTGTTAATCCTCAATTTGAGTGCCAAAACCGACGTACACTTCACATGGCTGCCCCAACAAGTTTCCTGATCATGCTTTATTTTGTGTGCGGGTTTAGCATTGCCTTGGCAGCAACTCCCAACATTACCACGGATCAATCTGCTCTTCTTGCCTTGAAAGCTCATATTTCTTTTGATCCACAAAATCATTTGGCAAAAAACTGGTCTACTAATACTTCCGTTTGCAATTGGGTAGGTGTCATCTGTGGTTCTAGACATTACCGAGTCATGGTCTTAAATCTTTCTTTCGTGGGCCTTGTAGGAACCATTCCTCCACATATTGGAAACCTTTCATTTCTTGTGAGCCTAAGCATCGAAAACAATAGTTTTCATGGCTCAATCCCAATTGAGTTGTCTCATCTTACTCGGTTGAAATTCCTTGACTTTGGATACAATGAATTCAATGGAGCAATTCCATCACAACTGGGATCACTAACTAAACTTAGAAAATTGTATCTTAACAATAACAATTTCATAGGTACTATTCCACCATCTCTGTCTAACATATCTTCATTGCAAGTCATTGCTCTTGGATACAATCAGCTTTCAGGCACCATACCTTCCTCTATCTTCAAGATATCTTCCTTGCAAGAAATTTATCTTGGAGTGAACAAGCTTTCAGGACCGATATCCTCCATTTTCTTCAACATATCTTCACTACAAATCATTGAACTTGGCGAGAATATGCTATATGGTGGACTATCTACATATTTGTTTGATCATCTTCCCAATCTACAGTATCTTTCTATTTCTCATAATCAATTCTCAGGTGAACTCCCAAAGATAGGGAATTTAACTATGCTTACAGAGCTATACCTTGATGACAACAACTTTGAAGGTATGCTTAGTTGGCTATCAACCTCCAATATATAGTTGTCCTTTTTGTTCAAATACAAGCAGTAGCAAATTCTATATTTATTGAGTAATAAATTTACAGGAAGACTATCCCCAGAAATAGAGAATTTAACTATGCTTACAGTGCTATACCTTGATGAAAACAACTTTGAAGGTATGTTTAGTCGGCTATCAACCTCCAATATATAGTACTTACCCTTTTTGTTCAAATACAAACAGTAGCAAATTCTATATTTATTGACTAATAAATTTACAGGAAGACTACCCCAAGAAATAGGGAATTTAACTATGCTTACAGAGCTATACCTTTCCAACAACAACTTTGAAGGTATATATTCTTAGTCTTATTTGAATCAATTTACAGAGATAAGGCTATCGATTTAGTAGACATGTTTTCTGATCGTACTTTTAAGCTCTACTTATATAGTCTTATATGAGTCAATTACAACGATACCATTATTGATTTAGGCTGCATTTGGATGTTGAGCTGAACTCAACTGAGTTGAGTTCTTTATGAATTGTAGTGAGTTGAGTAGTGGAGGGAGTTATGTGGGACCCATCTAAACTGAGTTTAAAATGTGTTTGGATGTTAATATGAGTTTAGTACTTTTTATAGAAATTGAAAAAGGTTGTGGGTCCAACGTATAAAAATGTTTTAAGTTGAAAAAAGTTGTGGGTCCCACATGTAAGAAGGTTTTGAGTTGAGATGAGTTTAGTAATTTGTAAATGTTTGGATGTTAAATTCAACTTAAAATTAGACTAAGTTTAGTTAAGCTCAGCTGAGTTTGAAAACCAAACACAACCTTTGTATACACGTTCTATGATCATCTGTGATTGAACAATTAATTTCAATTTGAAGTACAAAATACTTTAATTTGTTCAAAATATATTGAAACTAGAAGAATTCAACAAGTCTAGTAACAAAATGGCAAGAGGACCCAAAAACATTCATTAACTATTTGTGACACCTACATGGTATAATTTGAACTGGGAGAGGAGCCTGAATTCAACCTGAAATGTGCCTGCCCCATGCATGATATTTGAGTTCATGGTTATTTTCTTACTACTAATGAGTATTCTAGGTAGGTTCATTATATCTTCTTTATCATCTTGAATAGAAAATACCAATGACTATTTATATTGTGACAGGTTTAATACCAAATCAAATTGGTAATCTGCAAAATCTAGAGGTTTTCGATATTGAAATCAATGGTTTTTTTGGCACAATTCCATTTGAGATCTTCAATATCTCAACAATAAGATGGATTGCAATGACGTCAAATAACCTATTAGGCCATCTTTCATCAAATATGGGTCTCTTCCTTCCAAATCTTCAAGGACTTTTTCTTGGGATAAATAAATTGAGCGGAATAATTCCCAACTCTATCTCTAATGCTTCACAGCTCGCTCGTGTAGAATTATCTTGGAACTCATTCTCAGGCTTAATTCCAAAAACGCTTGGAAATTTAAGATTCCTTCAGATGCTCAACCTAGAATTCAATGATTTGACAGTTGAATCTCCAGAATTGAGTATTTTCTCCTATTTGTCGAGTTGTATAAATCTCGTTGATTTACTTTTGAGCAAAAATCACTTGAATGGCTTCCTTACCAAGTCCATTGGAAACCTCTCTCTTTCTCTTCAAACACTTTACCTATATGATTGCAAACTTAAGGGTAGCATTCCAATAGAGATCGGGAATTTAAGTGGTTTGACTACTTTGACCTTATCCAACAACGAATTGAGAGGACTTGTTCCAACCACAATAGGAAGTTTGCGCATGCTTCAAGGTTTGGGCATTGATGGTAATAGACTAAAAGGAACCATCCCTCCAGAACTATGTTATCTAACGAGCTTGTTTGAATTATTTTTAGATGCTAATGATCTATCTGGACACATTCCTAGATGCATAGATAATATGACTTCGCTAAGAGCCCTCTACTTGGGCTTCAATCAATTAACTTCAGTGATTCCATTGAGCTTGTGGAGGCTTACAGATATCTTGGAGGTTGACTTCTCATCCAATTCTTTAAGTGGCTCTCTTTCATCTGAGATTGAGAAAATGAAGGTCTTGAGGATATTGAATTTGTCAAGAAATCAACTATCAGGTTATATCCCCAAAACAATTGGTGCTCTCAAAGATTTGACTAATCTCTCTTTAGCAAAAAATCGACTAGAAGGCTTAATTCCTGTATCTTTTGGTGAATTGGTAAGCTTGGAGTTCTTGGATCTTTCCAATAACAATTTATCTGGAGAGATTCCCAAGTCCTTAGAAGGACTACATTACCTCAAATATCTAAATCTCTCATTCAATAAACTACAAGGAGAAATTCCCACAAGAGGACCATTTCTAAACTTCTCAGCTGCATCATTTATGTCAAACAATGCACTTTGCGGTGCAGCTCGATTGAAAGTTCACCCATGTGAAGAAGGTTATCCTCGCAAAAAGAAGACAACATGGCCACATATGCTAAGGTATGTATTGCCAGCAATTGGGTTTATAATGCTTGCACTGACCCTTGCATTTTCTTGGAAAAGATGGAAAAAGAGGAATCTAAAATCTCCTGCTCAAGCAGACATGTCTCTAGTTACATGGAGAAGAATTTCTCAACAACAACTTGTACAAGCAACGAATGGATTCAGCTCTAATAATTTACTGGGTGAAGGAAGTTTTGGGTCAGTATACCAAGGAATACTTTCAGATGGGATGAATATTGCAATCAAAATTATGAACTTGCAAGTGAAAGGGGCATTCAAAAGTTTTGATGTAGAGTGTGAGGTGCTACGGAATATTCGTCACCGAAATCTTGTCAAAATCATCACCACTTGTAGCAATATTGACTTCAAAGCCCTTGTATTGGAATACATGCCTAATGGAAACTTAGAGAAATGGTTGCACTCTCAAGATCACTATCTGAATATCTTACAAAGGCTAAATATAATGATTGATATCGCAACGGCATTAGAATACCTTCATCATGGTTATTCAACGACAATTATTCATTGTGATCTGAAACCTAGCAATGTCTTATTAGATGAAGAAATGGTTGCACATGTTGCTGATTTTGGCATGGCCAAACTCTTAGATGATAGGGACTCTATGATGCAAACCATGACTCTTGCTACTTTCGGGTACATGGCACCAGGTAAATTTTCAAACTTTTCCATTTCAAATTGCATGTTCATCCTTCTACTCATTCACATGCAATTAAATATCTTTTGAGTTCAGAGCAAAATGTATGTACATATATATATATATATATTGAGTTTGATCTACAAGTCCTTTTTTTCAGATTTGTTTGTTCACTATTATAAAATAAGAAAGTATATATGATGAGTTAGAATGTTATCCACAGAGTATGGACTAGAAGGAGTTGTTTCTACAAGAGGCGATGTGTATAGTTATGGCATTCTACTAATGGAAACTTTCACAAGAAAGAAGCCTACAGATGACATGTTTATTGGGGAAATGACCTTGAAACATTGGGTAGAAGAATCACTGCTCACTTCAATACTCTATATTATTGATGCCTATTTGTTGAGAAATGAAAAAGAGCATGCTGCCATGGAGGACTGCATATCTTCAGTTATGAGATTGGCTTTAGATTGTTGTGCAGAGTCACCTTCACAAAGAATTGACATAAAAAATGTTTCAACGACACTCAACAAGGTCAAATTAAAGTTCGTACTAGATAGTAGAAGAAGCTAAGTTGAGTGTCAAGTTTGCTTACAACTCCCTCATGTTTGCGCCTCTTATGTTTGGGATTTAGGCATTATGCTTCATTGTTTTAGAAGAAATTACAATTTACACCTTAAACTATTAGTTATTTTGCAATATTATCGTGGAACTATCTAAGTTGTCATTTTGTCTCCAAACTACAACTTTTTCTGTAAATTAATGTTATGAATGTATCGTGTCATCTATTTCTTGTATATCTAGGTGCTAGAAAAATTAGATCAGAATACACAGAGGAAGTGATATTATCTCGTTGACAAGTCGCAGATATAGTGAGGTTATTCCAAAAACTTCTCCATCGTAGTTGTTCGCTTGAAATCGTCATAGTCAATGGTTGAATGTGTCACGTGGTAAAACCAGAACAACAGTCACATATTCCACCACTTAAATGTCAAGATTAGAGAGATACACACATTTGAGAGAGAAATTCTATTTGTACCAACCATCTAAAGGGAGGGAGGCTATATATAGCCCCTCCATTTACACTAGGCAACCAAGTCTTAAAAATGGGACAAACCCAAAAATTCTAATTTTTCCTCTATCAATGGAGGTCTCGCATGGCCTTAAGCCTCAAATCTTCACTATACTGATATTTGGCACTGGGGTTAGGTCCGGAACAGTCATTTATCCTTCCATAAAGCCGACACTTAGGCCTAGTTTGGACAAATATAATATTTCAAAATATCCATAAATAGTAGTAAAATTGTTTATGAATAATAACAAAATAGTTTGAGTTAAAATGTTTTATTGAGTTTTGAGAAAAGAGAAAAAAAAAATTGAACAAAAATATTATTTGAATATAGTTTTTTAATATTATTATTGTTTTGAAATTTGAAAAAGCAGTATTTCTTTTTGTATTTTATTTAGAAGTTTGTGAAAATTGTAATGATTAGATGAAAAAGTTAAAAATTGAAATTGAAACGTGTTTTGTATTTGAGTGATGTTTGAGAGGAAATATATGAAAATATTTGAGAATACATGTATTCCCAAACTAGCTCTAAGCATAGTCTTATTAGCGAGGGATTTTTCCCAATGCCACTCTTACACATTTATACAGTCTTTGGTAAACTAGTTTGGATCATTTTTTTTGTTACCGAGTTTGTTGATTATGAAAAATGCTTGATTTATAAAAAAATCTTATAAAAAATATAAAAATTTATAAAATGAAATAGTTTATATAATACGTTATATTATAAACTATGTTGTATTATTAAATAGATATGGCGTATCACATTAAACCAGATAAATGAATTTCTTTATAGATCTAACACTCCTGGTCTTTCATGTAGTTGTGTCTCTTTCATGTAGCAGTCTCAGTAGTCTACCTTTTCTGGTCTTTTTCTACTTTAAGAAGAATAGAAAATGCTTTCTCCTTTCATTTGGTTGGGCTTTATTACACCTATCTGGGCTTCAAGAATCTCGCATTGGGTTGTGGCCATTATTTGGCTAGCCATCTTCACCTACTTTTAAACCAAATAAAAAGGATGACGAAACCGAATAACAATTATAGCTTCTTAGTTCCAAGAAATATGTAAGCAAAGCAAAGCAAACTCTTAGAGTTGCTTCACAAAACAGGCATCCATGTAGAAGCAATTTTGGCAATGAGATTCAGTTTAAAACACAACTAATTAGAGGTACTCATTTTCTCTTTTTCTTTTCTCTTTTTATGTAAAGCATGAACCTTTTGCATCTGTCTGTTTCATTTCTTTTTCTATTTATTTGGATAAATTAAAAAAAATGATATTTATAATCATAGAGTACAAAAGTGTCATGTATTTTTTTTTTTCTAAAAAAATGAATAAATATGAGACCTACGTGAAAAAGATTAATTTTTTAATAGTCATTTTTTTTCAAAATAAGTGTAAGGCACAACTCATAATTATATCTAGCATTACTCAAATTACAAAATTGATTCATCTATATGCATCATCTGCATGCACACGTGTCACATAATGGAGACAACACTTGCGTATGATTAGTCAACAAATTTGCGGATGCATCACATGAGTGAATCCCAACCTTTCTATTTATTTGATTTTTGGTCCATTATTCAAGGCGCAAGGTATGCGATCTGGCCTTTATATAATACAAAATTATTAAAAGAAAATTGTGATGTGAGGAATTAAATTTAAAAAAATAATAAATAATAGAAAAATTCTATCACGATTCACGTTGCTACACTGACATGCCATAGGTGATAAACGACAATGATATGATATGTATGCATTCTATGCCTATTAAGGCAAAAGCAAAAGTGATTCATTAAAATAACTTTGACTAACTTGAAAATATGACCAGTAACGATTGCATCCTATGACTGGTCAGATTAGCACGATCTAGTATCTACCCTAAGTACCCTTGGAGTGCGGGATTGTTAATTGTCCCATAGACATCATTGAATCAATGCCAATAAACCTTGTTTAAAGATGCTCATAATATAGTACGATCAAGAGTTTCTACAGATTTTTTGTTTAGATATAGTCTCTTCAAATTATAAAAGAGTCCATTGCTTTTAAATTATAATTAGTGTTTGAATGGTTAGATTATAAAATAATCTTATTCTCCTAAAAAACTAGGTCAATGTCCAGCCAAAGATGCTCTGGTTCCAAGTGTCTTTCCAATGGTCATATAGCATTAGAAGAAGCCATATTCGAGAGCCATAGATTGTCATGCCCTTTTCAAAAGACCCTACCTTACTCAACCAAGCCTTACTTTCCCTTTTGTGTTGTTAGTTTTCTCCTTATTGTTTTACTTAGCTAGCTTTCTCCTTGCCTGGGAGCTTGCTGCCTGTTTTTACCTATGGCTATCTCCACCCCCTCCGTAAAAAATATAAATACAGAAGTTCTAAACAAAATAGATGGGGGCAAAAATAGCTAATTCCAGTAGTTTCTTTCTTTATTTTAGTCAAAACGATAATTACAAAGTTACTTTTATTATAAAGTAGATCTAATAGATCATATGAAACCACATCAGTTTTTAAATTTATTTTTATGTACTCTCTTTCTGTATGTAACACTTCTCTTTAATAAAAAGATTAAAATTCGTTAAAAAAAGGAAGTGATTATTTATTAGAATTTTTTATATAACCAATATCACTTTTGAAGATAAAGACCATGTTTCACGAGTTTTAGTAACCAAAGTTATTTGTACAACTTTTTTGAACGGATGCTCATGCATTTCCCTTGTACAGAACAGGATTCATGTGAACTAAGTTTGAGTTTCGGAAACACCACCATTGGTCACAAACCTTATCCATACCATGAGAATTAACGTCTATACATGCGTGCAGCCAAGGTTTTCCTAGCGTCATCTCTTTTCCTCTCTCTCTCTCTCTCTCTCATTTGTCCCTTTCTCTTTCTTCAAAATCTTATACGTAGTTATATATTCATATATAAGACACCAAGTGCAACAAGGAAAGCAAGCTTAGTGCTTACATTTGTGAAGTTAGATATTATTTGGTAACACACAAACATTTGGATTCCTAGTAACTAGTACTACCTAGCAATCACCAAAACATGCAACACAAGTATTGATCTTTCTCTCCATCATTCTTTCCTCAAAATTCTCAGATGGAGCTGTTACTCTTCTATGGTCTTAGGAAAGAGCCATTCTTGGTGATCTCACGCAAGGGCTTATCCGTGAATCGGATTAAATTATAGACCAATCCACCAGATACAGCCCCAAGAATCGGTCCTACAGTGTATACCCATATCCCCCTGTATTCATTGTGCACAAAGATAGGCCCCAAGCTTCTTGCAGGATTCATTGATGCACCCGATATCGGCCTGTCGAAGACGATCACTCATCATAATCATACCCAATATGGAAATAACGTCGTTAATGTGAACACATACTTTTCATGAAATATATTAACAAATTAGATCAAATTAATTTATTACACTGCAAACATCACGTTGAGTAAGACCGTGGAGCCAATAGTTTGGTTAACGAGTTCGAAAGAAAACTAATCATCTCATCACACTAAGAGCTCTGTTGTCGGTGGCAACACCGGATATTACAAACATGAGGTCGAATGTGATTATGAATTCCAGCTCAAAAGATTGCACTTCTGACCCTGACGTCACGGTTCATGCGAAATAGTTCTTGTGTCCATTGAATATGAGCCGAAGGGTTCCGCTTGCCATTGTTGATCCAAGGACTTGAGCAAATACGTAAGTTGGCACCTGAATATAACTTTGAAAAAAGAAAGAGACAACAAGAAAATTCCAATTAGAGAGACAAATTTTATTAAAATATCCATTCGGTTCTAAGTGTGGCATTATCTGCAGAACATGAAGAAATTCATATGCCTAACTTATCTCATAAATCCGGTTCAAAGATTATTCATTCCTTATAAACATGTCCAAGACCTTGTCCAAGATTATTTCTCAACAAACATTATGATGTGTTAAGATATAATATAAGTAGTTTGAATAATCTCTTTCCATGGGTTTAAGTTTTTGGTACAAGTGACACTTTAACATAGTATCAGAGCGGAAGTGCTTAATTCCAACCCATATTTCAAAGTTGAGGCATCAAGGGTTTAAGTTAAGCTTGAAACAGAAACTCCCCAAAATTAAACCCCTTTTTTTACAAAAATGTTAGTTGCAACGTACCCACCTGAAACTTGTATTGTTAATAAAATGCCTTTTGAAACAAAGTTAAAGGCCAAATGATAATGTTCCTCCGAAGGAAATTTCGTTATTTACAAACTACCGAAAGGGTTAAACGCATTCCCTTTGAGTGCACCCAAGACCTAAGTCATTATATATATATATATATATATTAGCTTTATCCATTATTTGGGTTGAAGAGATGGAAGGAATGGTCAAGATGGAGTTATACCTGTTTCCATGGACATCTCTTGCAAGTGGCAAAGGCAATGGTAACGGTGGGATTAAAATGGGCACCGGAGATGTGGCCAACGGAGTAAACCAAAACCATCACAGCCAGTCCCCAAACGATTGAAATCCAAGGCAAAGTCACCACCTTGTCATTGCCCATATTCACCACCACCGCACATCCGGCGAATATCAAGAAGTATGTACCTATCGCCTCTGCAATCAGCTGTCATTAATACAAAATTTATGTTTCCATGTTAAGTAGATTCATTAGACGAATTGAAACTGGCAAAAACAGAGCTGAACAAATTGACCCAAAAAACAGTCATGTAGTACATTGTTTTTTATGTAACAACTTTCAAATTATCATATATGATGAAATAAACCAAAAGAAGAAAGCGAGAAGAACAATTTGCGTTTAGCGACTGACAAAATGACATGGCGATGATAGTTAGCATTTTCAATAATCGTTAAACCAAATTTTTTTGGACTACCTGTGTCGGACTTACCCACTTGCTGTCGGAGATAGGATAGATGATGCTCATAACTAACAATTTTAGCACCTCTTGCTTCACCACCTCCTTCATGGTGGGATTCAACCTCCATTGTGCATCATGAGTTGGTCTTGCATCTTCTTCCAAAAAATTATTGTGGGTACATATTGAAGGATCAATGCCCTTGATGTCTGTAATAGTCCAGCCTATTGCTCCTCGATATTGTCTCAGCACTACCAATAATTCGGCTTCCTACTTTGAAGTGAGCTGAGAGGAAATGACTATCGGAAACGTGCCCCCAACTAGGCCCATAAAAATATACTTCAAGCCCTTGGGTAATGGCTTCAACTCCAGTGTGGGGACTTCTTCTTCTGATGATTTCATGACTTCCGATAAATCAAGGGCTTCAAAGGCTGGTCTACGCCAACTGCTCATGTAACTCATATCTAATAACTAAGGAGACCTGTTTGTTTCTGTCAACTGTTCCTATGAATTTTTCAACTCTAATGACGAAGGAATTGTCTCAACAACAATCTCAAATTGCTCTTGTAAGTCATACTCAAATACACTCTCAGAATCAAATGCTGATAACAGCTCTGAAATATCAAAATCATATACCATATCAATTGCATGTACCTCTAAATCATTGCATCCACTAGTTATCTTGCAGGCATTGAACACATTCATTTCCAATGTTATATTGCCGAATGTGAGATTCAGTACTCCACGTCGACAATTGATCAATGCATTGAAAGTAGCAAGAAATGGGCGTCCAAGGATGACAAGTGCATGGTAAATAGTGGAGGTAGGTTGCTGCATATCAAGTACTACAAAATCCATTAGGTAGTAAAATTTGTCTACCTGGACCATCACATCTTCAACAATAACCCTCGGCATCTTGATTGATTTATTAGCCAACTGTAGCATGATGGAGGTCTTTTTTAGCTCCCCCAATCCCAGCTGCTCATATACCGAGGACGGTAGCAAGTTTACACTACTCCCCAAATCAAGTAAAGCTCTCCTAATGCGTGACTCACCGATCATAATGGAAATGTTGGGAGAGTCGGGATAGCCAAACTTCTGAGGAGTCTCGTTCATTATCAATGCACTAACATGCTCGATTAGGAAAGCATCTTTTTTACATACAGCTTCCTCTTCACCATGCATAAGTCCTTCAAAATTTGGCATATGAAGGAACTTGTTGTATGGCTTCCAATAGTGGAATATTAATCTTCACTTGCTTGAAGATTTCATGGATCTCTGTGTGGTATTTATTCTTTTGGCCCACTGCTAATCTCTGAGGATAGGGAACCACAGGTTAGTACCCTCTACTTGTTTTAGCCTCTACAATTTCAGGCTTCTTCGACTCTGGTCTCATCACCTCTAGTTCTTTTTTAGCTTCTTTAGACTCTGTTACATTTTCAGGTGTAGGGACAGCTTCCTGTCTGTCCATAGTGATTTCTAGTTGGAGGACTTCCTTTCTACTTCTCAAAGTACGAACGGCTTTTGCTGTCTCAATGACATCCCCTAAGACATTATGGACCTGTTGTGGTTGTTGCAGGAATTGTAAAGAATAAATTTGATGTTTGGAAATGGAGAATGCATTCTCCAATCCAAAAATCTGAATTTCCAGATAAAATGATTTCTCAAATAAAATAAACTCTCCAAATAAAATGAATCCTAAAATAAATTCAACTCTCAATTAAATTGAACTTTTAAATAAAATACACACTCAAATTGAAATTGAAGTCTAAATAAAATAAACAATCAAGCAAACTGAAATTACAAAGTGACTGAAAAACTGGCTTCTAAGAAGACTTAACTCTCGCTTGAAGAAAACTAAAACTAGCTGCCCTTACTTCGTCTGTGTCCTCTCTTTTATACTGAAAAAACTTTTTATCGCGTAGTTCCTTTTCTCCATTCCACCAAAAGCAATTTTGTTGTTTTATTTCATGCCCCTGTTTAAATCCCGTGAAAGCCAACGAAACCGAAACCGCATCACTATTTTTTTTTTTTTTTTTTTGCTTAAAGCATCAACTTGGCCTCGTAGCGAGAGTCTCATGTTTTATGGACGAAGCTGGGTACTTAGAGAGCGTTTACGTAGGGAGATAAACTGAGGGCTAATTGTTTTGGCAACAGTGGCGAGCCCGCGAGGAGTTTCCGCTTCATGCATGCAACGTGGGGCTGCGGACGGTGGAGCTCATGGACAACTGGGTGGTTCTTGAGTTAGCGACATTGTCACCGACGTATCACGGGACAGAAGGTGAGAAGCTCACGGAAGGCGCAGCGGCTCACGGAGGAAAATGAAATACTCTGTTTTAGGGTAGAAAAACAGAGGAGGAACTCACGGCCGGCTCACGGTTGTGCTGTTGTGTATGCGGTGCAGTGCATCGGATGTTTTCACGTGGAGGAGGAGTTCGCTGCAGGCAAGGTGGTTCACGGCTGGTGGAGAGCTGCAGCTGCGCTGTGCATCGAGCTTAAGTGGGAGGAGGTGCACTGTGGTTCTTGGCCGTGCATGTGGGTTGTGCAGAGGCAGTGAGCTGTTGGACATGTTGCGGCAGTGGATGGACTAGGCAAAGGACGTTTGCATGCAATGCATCGTGGAGGTAAGGTGGGGGCGATGGCTTCGTGTGCGTTGGTGCTAGGCAACGGGTGGAGGCCGTGCGGAGGAGGTTGCTGCGTGCTGATGGAGCTTTTACGTGGAGGTGCTACCGGGGCTGCAGTTGCGCAATGGTGCATGCATGGCTCACGGGTTGTGGAGGTGCAGCGTTGCAGGTGGTGCTGCCGTGCGTCGGAGTAGCTGCAAGACAAACAAAAATAAAACTAAACAAACAAAAAAAATGAAAATGAATAAATAAATAAAAACAGAAATAAAACTAGATAAACAAAAAGAAAATAAATAAGTAAAGACAAAAATAAAACTAGACAAAAAAAAAATGAAAAATATTAAAGGTGTGTTGTACATGTGAAAAAACATTATCAAATTAAATCACAAGTATTAAAATCAAGCATAAACTATGCTATTAATTAATTTAAATCATAACTCGGATTTATGCCTCTTAACTATTTTTCATCTAAAATCAATAATAAAATAATTAAAAATATATTAGTTTTAAATGTATAAAATATACAATAATGAAGCTCAATCACACACTACCTCAGAAAAATACAAAACCTTTGAACACATGGAACAAAAACTCTCAATCCACATTATCATAAGTTTTAACCATATCAATTTTAAGGTTAATATTTCCACCCCTCATAGGTTTGTTAATACAATAGACCATCTCCTGAGTAAGACTAATATTTTCAAATATACCATTTCCTTTAATAAAAGCACCTTATTCCTGGGATATAATGCACAGCAAAATAGTAGCCAAATGATCTACAAGAATCTTGGAGCACACTTTATAAAACACTGAACATAAACTGATCAGTCTAAACTTATAAAAGGATGATGGGTTTCAACCTTCGGAATAAGTACAAGAGCTAACGCAGTAAAAAATAAACAAGGCACATGCCTAAAAAAAAATGATGCATTGCGCAAACAAAATTCCTCTCCACAATTCTCCAACAAGCTTAAAAAAACCTTACCCAAATCCATCCAGGCTAGGACTACTATTCACATGGATGGAAAAACTGCATCTTTAATAACTTGGATTGAAGGGAGCTGATATATCATATCATTATCACACTCAGAAATGGTTTTACTAACTATAGAAGATAGATCAGGTAGAGAATGAACCTGTTTATGCGCCAAGAACTGCTCAAAGTACCTTACTGCCCCTTCATGAACCTCTTCCAGAGATGATAACAGCGTTCCATCCTGAAGTCTCATCTCATTAACCACCATAAATGACTTAGAAGCATGAGCACAGAAAAATTCAGCAGATGCCTCTCCTGTTAATTTGTTGTTGTTGGCATGCAAATCTTCTATATCGTGCCCCATGAAATTTTATGCCCACGGCCATGACGTTTAATTTACTTCTTTGACGTATGGATTTAACAATGCCATTACCTTACCTATATATTTAGGTATGAGCTTTGTTATTCATAATTCCACATACTACACTTATTTTTATTTTTAAATTTTTTTTTGGTTCTATTTTTCTTAAACTAATTGAATTCATCCATACACCATAAATTTGATAAGAGAAAAAAAAATATGGTGTGTAATATAAAGATGATGAGTAAATTTTTCATTTATGAATAGTTCAAACTTGAGCAGGATAAATTCAAATTCAATTCGTTTATTTAATAAACGAACACAGTTTAAAAATTATAAAACTTTGTATTTATCAATATTTTTTAACATTTTTTAACTTTAGAAAGTGATGACATCTTAAATATATAAAAAGATAGAAACAGTAGTGTGATTTATGTAATCATTTAAATCTCAATTTATTCATTGATATCTACTACTATTATATAAGCGTCTATCCGCTTATGATTAGTAGATTTTAGGAGATCTTTGCTTTCCGTTTATGTCCCTCAATATTTCTCTTATTTACTTTTGTGCCCTTATTTGTTAATTTGTCTTCCTGTTTCTATACAGCTGTGTCTTGCATTTTTACGTTTCTACCCTTGTTTGATTGCATGTGTACATTTTTTTCCCTTGCTTGGCGCTTTCCTTCTTTGTCCTTCTGTTTGCTGCTTTTGTATGTTTTTGCCTTCTGATTTGGTTTTTTACATTTCTGCCCTTGTTTGATTGAATCCGTACCTTTTCCCCTACTTTTTGGTTTTGAATTTGCTTCTTTTTAGTTTCGCCTGTACCTGGCAGAGTGTAGCTTCTGTTCTTCTATTCTCATTGCTAGGCTTTATTTTTCTTTTGTTTTGTTGAGAACGAAAATGGTTTATTTTGCATTTGTTTTTAGTTCTTACACAGTGCGTTGGTGTGATGTGTTGTTAGGGGGGTAGGTTTATTGGCTGGCTGATGGGAGAGGTGAAAGCTATGTTTTTCGATTCTCGATTTTTGCTAGTGATAAGAGGAACATCGAAGGTGAATTTCCGAAAAGCTTTCATTCGTTTCTGGGTACTTCCTATACAGTCTTGTTTTCTCTCACTTTGTTGTGTTTTTGTTCTTTGTTTTTGCCATTCTCTTTGTTGTTGTTTCTTTCTCCATTTTCCTATTTTCCATTCCTTTTTTCTATGTTGATCGTGCTGAGGAATCTCGGAGGTTAGGGTTTTCAATTTTTAGTTTTTACCATCAATCAGAGGAATCTTGAAGGTGACGCGCCGAAGACAACCTTCCATTCGCTGCTGGGTATATGTTCCTTGGTCTTCGCGGTGCTGTGTTGGAATGCCTCTTTCTGTTCCTATTTTTTTGCTTTCTACATAATATGAATCTGAAGGGTACTTCACATACACTCCTAGGTTCTAAATTTTTTGTTGCTCCATTTTTCTTCTTCAGTTTTCGTGTTTTGTCTATCGCTTTTCCTTTGTTCATTTCTCTGTTTTGCATTTATTTTTTTCATGTTGGTTGTGTTGAAAGTGGTTGAGTGTGAGGGTATCCGACATTTTCAATTTCTATTTCTTGCTTGTCAATATTATGTTTTGACTTGATTTTGAATCTGTATGGAGGGCAATTCAAATTTTTTTTTTTTATTTTTTTTTTCATTGTTTGTTTTAATTTTATTTTTTTGTTGATTTATTTGGTTTCTCAATTTTTTGTAAGTAACGTTCAATGGTTTAGATAAATGAAAAGAATGCCTTGATTTTTGCTTTTACAGGTTGTTCCTGTCATTAAAATCTATTCGATTGTTAGAGGTTTTATTTCATAGGTTATCAATGTAAAATCAGATAAACATTTGGTTTAGAAGTTTTCTTATAATGAACTCATGAATGTTGAAACTGTTTAGCTTTTGGTCCATGTCATTAAAATAGTTTGCATTTTATATGATCAACATGTAGATACAAATGTTAGAAGCTAGGTGATTTTGTTTTTTCCTTTGTGATGGTTCCATTAATGCAAATTTCAGGTAGATGTTTTGATAAAATTATTTGCTTCTAAATTGTAAAGGCTGTTTCAAATTCAGAGAATTTGTGTGAGGAGTGAATTTAAGAGCCCGTCTTGCCTTTATTTGTTCCTGCTACTTGGTTTTGCATATGAATTCTATGCTGATTGTTTTTTTTTCCTATGTTTTCGTTGTTTCTTCCATTCTGATGCTTCATTTTCTAGACGCTTTCTTTTATTTGCAACTTACTGCCTACATGAACCCATGGAGGCAACAACGCCACAAAAACTTCAATGTCATTTCCATTCATAACGCAAATGATATAACAACATAACTCGTGGATGTATATACCACCTTATCTATGTAATGGTTGTTTTGATTGTCCCAAAAAATATTTGCATCGCACTTGTGTTTAATTAATGTAAAATGATCTTAGAATACACTTGGAACTAATTTTCTGTGCTATACTAAATTTGGATTGACAGTATGACAAGATGTGATACTTTGTGGATTGAATCTGTAGCAAGATGGTTTTAGGAAATTGTTGGGTTATAGTTCAGATGTTTCTAATTTTGGATTGTTTCAGGAATAATGCTAGACAAGATGTGAAACTTTTTTATGAATCTTTGGCTATTAAATGTAATGACTACTGATTTTGGCATATTTTTTTGGATTTGTTAGAATGGATTATTTTTAGTACATGACATTCTAGAAGTTAAGATTATTATTCCCTCCTCTACGTTCCACAGGTGGACATAGTTAGTTTTTTGCATTTAGGTGTCATATTTTCATTCTTTTGAGTGCCAATAATTGTTTTGAATTAAAAAATTTGGCCAAGAAAGAGAAACATATTTTTGATTGCTACTCTTCAACCATCTTACTCATTAACCCATTGCTATTCAATTCAACCAATTTCAAATATTTATACCAAGTTTTTATGCTACTCTACATTATCCTATTTTCAACCACATTTTATTTACTATTTATAGATGTTATTTCCAAGATTTTTTCATACAATTGGGAAAACGTGCCTTGCACGTTGCACCATCAACTAGCATATAGATATGCGGGTAAAAACTATGTAGAAAGCCGATCGAGTACTCTAGTTCTTCTAAACTTGTGATAAAAAGTTGTGAATGGTTTAATTGTTACGACTACAAGATTTTTATACATAATTTACCTAACCAATTAATTTAAATAATGTAACTCGTTAATAATAAAAATTGGAGAATATATATATAATTTCAATAATGACATTTATTTCATCTAACAAATAATAAATCAACTAAACAAATCATGAACAATAAATTCACATTCGTTAAAAAAATTATTCAAGAATATATGAAATAAAACACAATAATAAACCAACTCAACTTAACTAACTGATCTCAATATGCGTCCGTACTGACTTTCCTTTTCTCTTGGTTTCTTCTCATTTCATGGGCGTCGCATCCCATGGCGGCGGGACCCTTGGTTACTGTGCCACCAATGGGTCTTCAGATGATGGAGCCATGCAAAAGACGTACGTAAAGGCTGCGTCTCATCTGCCTATGTCCTTCTCTTTCAAGCTTCAAATGAGATATCCTGTGGATATTCAGAGTGAGCAAGGCTTCATTTTTTCAGAACAAGAAATGTCCACAGCGGTGGAGGATTTTCGTTTCGTGGTAATTCTCAAGTTCACTCGATCTAGACCTCCCATTGATGCTATTCGTCTTTTTGTGGTGAAAACTTGGGGACTGCAAGACATACCGATGACAAGTTTTATGGATGACCACCATGTTCTTATTCAGATGGCTAATGAATGTGATTTTATTCATGGTTAGGCTCGAGAAGGACGGGTAATGGAAGGTTGCACATTTCAGTTATTCAAGTGGACGAAAGATTTTGATCTCCATAAGGAACCTTCATTAGCACCACAATGGATTTTGTAAATGTAATTTATGCTTGGCTAGGATTAGATGCATATGTTGTTAGGAATAAATGTAATCTTAATTGGACTCCAGGACTGTAGTGATTCGATAAGGATAGGTATTTGAATTGTAGCTCTTATCAAATCTTGTTTGTATTATAAGATAAGAGTCAACAAGAGTCTTATGTGTGCTTCGAGTCTAAGAGTCAGCTGAAGAGATAAAGATGCAATTTTTATTGAAGAAACTGAAACATACTTGAACTCAATATAATCCAGAAGAAGTGATCCAGTTCGAAATGTTCACAAATAGTTAGCAAAGTATCTGATTGAGATTCTTGATAAACCTGTCAGCAGAATCCTTCTCCAAATCAATAACTGCATTGCCTATTTATAGAGGAGTCGGCTGAGGGTTTATAAAACACTTGAATTGCATATATTCACAAGTATTTAAGAGCTTGGAGATCTGGGAAGAACTTCAAGAGATCGTGCAAGAGAAAATTCTTGAGAGAAGGACTTTCTAAAAAGACTCAATCCGTGAGATTGACTGAGAGCTTACTCCAAGGGGGAGTTGCCGTGCTCAAGTTCAACCACTGGAGGTTCTAGTAGGAAAGACAAAGATTGAAGAGTGTCAGAGGTTCTGACTACCTACTGCAGTAGAAGACAAACGGGTCGCGTATCTTGGGTAAACGTATCTAGTTACAAAGGTTTTGTAAACGTTTTACTTGTAAAACTCTCAATCGATAAAATTGGCTTTCCTGAGTTTGGTTGCCCCGTAGGATTTTACCTTTGAGAAGTTTTTCAAAGGGTTTCCTTTCGTAACCAAATTATTGTGTTAATGCTCTTAATATTTTGTATTGGTTACTAATTCGTGCTAATAGTTTTGTTTAGTATTAACGTGCATATTTAGGGGTATTTGGGTAATTTCAATTGGCATCAGAGCGTGGTTCACTCAATCTGAGTGAGATCTGTTCCCCTAGAAGATCATGGCATCACTATCGTCACCACCAAATTTCGATGGAGATAACTATGCCTACTGGAAGGTAAGAATAAGAGCATTTCTAAAATCACTTGATGAGAGGGTCTAGCTAACCGTGGAGTCAGGATGGATAAGACCAACAACACCTATAGAAGAGTGGACCAAAGAACAATTAAACAACTATAATTGGAACAACAAAGGTCTAAATGCCATTTCCATGGCAGTATCTCCTGATGAATTCAAGAGAATTTCCCTGTGTGAAATATCTAAGGATGCTTGGGATATTTTGGAAACCACACATGAAGGGACCAAAACGATGAAAAATTCCAAATTACAAATATTGACCTCAAAGTTTGAGGAAATAAAGATGCTGGAAGATGAGACTTTCAATGAGTTTTATGCTAAACTAAATGTCATTGTTAATTCCAGGTACAATCTCAGAGAGAAGGTAGAGGAGGCACGAGTTGAGAGAAAAATTTTGAGATCTCTACTTGAAAGGTTTCGACCGAAGGTGATAACCATAGAAGAAAGCAAGGACTTAGATATAATTCGGGTAGAAGAACTGGTAGGTTCTTTGCAAGCTTATGAATCTACTATTCCACAACAAAAGAAAGATAAGTTCATTGCACTCAAAACTACTAAGGAAGAAAATCAATCTGATGATGAAGATCTGCGTAATGATGACCTAGCGCTTGTGGCAAGAAAATTTAAAAAAAAATTATTTTTAATAAAAAGAATTCTAGTAAATGGAAAAAGGGTAAGACTTTCACTAAAAAGAACGAATATGAAAAATAGAATATAGACAAAACCGAGTTTAAAGATAAAGTCCAATGTCATGAATGCTCTGATTTTGGTCACATCAAAATTGAGTGTCCAAATTTTAAAAGGAAAGCAAAAGCTTTGAATACTACTCTAAGTGATGATTCTGACTTTGAAAGTTTAGATACATTCTCTGACAATGAAACTGCCTTTATTGCTTTTTCTGCTTCTGTTACTGATTATGATGACATGAGCAAACTATATACTGACGACAGTGTGTTCGTTTGTGATACTGACTCTGATATTGCCACAGAAGTTGCTGATCATGATCTAAGTGTGCATGAAGCATATGGGGATTTATGTAAAGAATTTGTGAAAATCCAAAAGGTAAATAAGAAGCTGTACAAAAACCTAACCACCATAGAGAGTGAAAAAAACAATTTGGTGGAAGCACTGTAAGTAACGGAACTAGAAGTGACAAGGCTACGCGCACAGAAAGAGGTGCTTGAAAAAAAGTTAGCAGTTTGTCAGGAAGTCAAAGAAAGACCCCTACTAAAAAACTCAATGAACTACCGAAAGTTCAAAGAGGTAGTTCCGATCGCACAGGATTGGGATACAATACTTCTAGCGATTCACTTTATAAAGCATCCGCTGCCTCTACATCCAAAAGTATCACCTTTGTAAAATGAAGTAATGTAGAAAATGTCCCAAGGAAACCTGTGAATAAAGGCAAGGCAATAATAACTTCTTCAGGTAAATCCAAAGTTATGTTTGTTCCTACTTGTCATTATTGTGGAATAATTGGACATAATAGAACAAATTGTTTTAAATTTAAAAAAGAGAAAGGAAAAGGAAGCAGAAATAAGTTGTCAAACAAAGATACGAACCTAGAAATTAAAGTGGACAAACTGAGTAATCAAATAAACACCCTAGGAAAGAAACTTGGTGAACTTTCTAAATTGTGTTTTCCTAAAAACATGAATAAAACGAATATAAAAACCAAGTGTGTAGTGAAAGAAAATGCCGTATGTCTAGTAATACAGATATCACTTAGAGCTATGAACACTAGCATGTAGTATCTTGACAGTGCTTGTTCTAGACATATGATAGGAGATAAAGGGTTGTTTAAAAAGATTGAGACAATCAGTGGAGGATTCGTAACTTTCGGAGATGGAAGTTCAGCAACAGTAGAAGGAAAGGGAAGTGTAGATATCCTTGGTTTATCTACTCTTCATAATGTACTTTTTGTTAATGGTCTCAAGGCTAATCTGTTAAGTATTAGTCAATTTTGTGATGACCATCTTTAGTGTAGTTCTCAAAAGATGAATGCAAAGTCTACAATAATGATGGAAAATAGATCTTGAAGGGTACCAGGACTGCTGACAATTGCTATGGAATTTCATCGATGAACACGATGCAATGTCACAAAGTAGAGCTAGATGAAACTGAGTTGTGGCACTACCATCTAGGCCACATCAACTATAGGGACATGCAAAAAATTTCTAAGAAGGAAGCTGTATGTGGACTGCCCAAAATTTTGAAAAACAAGAAGATGGTCTGTGGAGCATGTTAGGAAGGAAAGCAGACCAAGGCACAGTGCAAGAAGATAGTTGATATTCTGACTTCAAGCCACTTGAGTTGTTGCACATGGATTTGATGGGTCCTACTCAGACTGAGAGTCTCGGCGGAAAGAAGTATATAATGGTCATCGTGGATGACTACTCTAGATATACATGGATCAGTCTGTTAAGAGACAAAACAGAAACTTACGATCTTGCAAAGAAATTGTTCAGACGACTACAAACAGAGAAGAATTCCTCTATCTCTCGTATTCGTAGTGATCATGGAAAAGAATTTAAAAATATTAGTTTCTCTTCCTTTTGTGATGAACATGGGATATATCAAGAGTTCTCAACCCCAATCATTGCACAACAGAATGAAATTGTCGAGAGGAAAAATAGGGCAATACAAGAGATGGCCCGCACCATGTTGAATAACAAAAAATTGGCATTATACTTCTGGGGTGAAGTTGTCAACACTGCTGGACACATCTTGAACCGTGTAGTTTCTCGTCCAGGCATCAAACTCACTCCCTATGAGTTATGGAATGGAAAGAAACCCATGGTAAGATACTTTAAAGTGTTTGGGAGTACTTGCTACATTATAAGAGACAGAGAAAATGCCCACAAATTCGATAGAAAGAGTGATAAAGGAATATTTCTTGAGTATTCATCAAACAGTAAAGCTTACATAGTTTACAATCTACGGACTAAGATAGTGATGGAGTCAGTCAACGTAGTTGTGGATGACAATTCCAAGGAAATGACCACGAAGGAACTTGACCACCTTATTGAAAAAGTAGAAGAAAACTCAAACGATCAAGAGGACACAGATTCAGTGGAACTTGCTTCACCAAGCTCAATTCCCCCCATGAAAAAGATCCCTTTACAAGAATCAACCACAATCATCCAAAGGAGAACATCATTGGAGACTTGGGTGAAGGTTTGAGATTAAGAAAACGAGTTTTAAATCAAGTCTCATACATTTGCTATTTGTCGTAGGTTGAACCAAAGAAGGTGGAAGAAGCCTTACAAGATGAAAGCTAGGTGAATGCCATGCACGAGGAATTGCATTAGTTCACTCGAAATCAAGTATGAGAGCTAGTGCCGAAACCCAAGGATCATAACATCAATGGAACAAAGTGGATCTTAAAAAACAAGTCAGATGAACATGGCACCATTGTTCGCAACAAGGCCAGACTAGTAGCACAATGATATATCCAAGTTGAAGGAATTGATTTTGAAGAGACTTTTGCACCAGTGGCCCATTTGGAATCAGTTCGAATAGTGCTAGCAATTGCCAGCCATTTACATTTTAAGCTTTACCAAATGGATGTTAAAAGTGCATTTTTAAATGGCATACTTAATGAAGAAGTATATGTAGAACAACCAAAGGGATTTACTAATCACTTATTTCCTGACCATGTTTTCAGGTTGAAAAAAGCTATTTATAGGTTGAAGCAAGCACCTCGAGCATGGTATGAAAGACTCACGAAATACTTGCTTGAAAATGACTTTGTAAGAGGTCAAGCTGACCGAACACTGTCTTTAAGAAAATCTAGTAAGCATCTGCTTATAGCTCAGATATATGTAGATGATATTGTGTTCGGATCCACTCTTGATAAACTTTCACATGAGTTTTCCAAAGAAATGAAAAATGAGTTTAAAATGAGTATGATTGGGGAATTAAATTTCTTTCTTGGCATTCAAATTAAACAAACTGAAGAAGGAATTTTTATTTCACAATCTAAATATGCTAAAGATCTTGTTAAGAAATTTGGCATGGAAAGGAAGACACATGCTCGCACTCCGATGAGCACCTCAGTTAAAATATACTCGGATTCGACAGGTAAGAGCATTGATCCTACTCTATATAGAAACATGATATGAAATCTTCTTTACATTACTGCTAGTAGACCTGATATTGCTTTTAGTGTAGGTGTCTGTGCATGAGTTCAGGCAAATCCTAAAGAATCACACCTCACAATAGTAAAAAGAATCTTCAAATACCTGAGTGCTACGGTTGACTATGGCATCCGGTATTCTAGAGATTCAAATCTAAGTCTGGTTGGCTATTATGATGTTGACTGGGCTAGTAATGCTGACGACAGAAAAAAGCACCACCGGTGGTTGTTTTTATGTCGGTAGCAATCTGGTAGCATGGATGAGCAAGAAGCAAAATTCCATCTCCCTATCCATTGCTGAAGCCGAGTACATTGCCGCGGGCAGTTGTTGCACTCAGCTTCTTTGGATGAAAACGATGCTTGAGGACTATGGGATCTCTCAAGATACTATGACTATCTATTGTGACAATACAAGTGCCATTAGTATCTCGAAGAACTCTATGCAACACTCACGAACCAAGCACATAGATATAAGGCATCATTTCATACGAGACTTGGTTGAAACAAAGGTAGTGTCACTAGAACATGTTGATACCGAACACCAATTGGTAGATTTGTTTACTAAACCTTTAGATGGTCTAAGGTCTGAAGTTCTAAGGAAGGCCATTGGTGTGTGTGACATGCCCTGATTTTCACTTTATTTTCATTATAATAATAATAATAATAATAAAAAAGGGGTTGTTTGTTTAAATTTGACCGCAAGGTACCTTCGGAAAATTCTTCCAGTAAGGAGGAATTTGAGTCACTTGAGAAAACACCAAAGAAGTCTAAGGTGATAGAGAAAGGGTCAGCTCCTAATAAGGGAGTAGGGATTACTTCAAAGCCTTCCTCCAAAGGCTCAAAACCACCAAAGTTCATTAATGAGGAAGTTGAAACTGCATACAAAACCGTGTTCTCCAAGATGAATGTACTTGGAGAAAGAGAGGTAACTTTAAATGACTTAAATGACCCTTAGTTTGAATTCATTGCCCATATTTTTGCTGACAGAGGATGGGAGAAGATCACTAAGGGAGCTCCTTCTCCCTATATTCAAATTGTTAGGGAGTTTTATGCCAATGCCTTACTAAGTGTTGATAACAATTTCATTGCATCTGTCGTTAAGGGAGTTGACATGATTATCACTCCCGAGATCATTAGAGAGTTCTATGAACTCCCGAGTGTGGAAAACCCAGGTTTTCCATACAAGGGCATGAGGACCCCATCGAAAGCCCAAATGAAAGATTTGTTTGTTGGGCCCAATGCACCAACATGGCCCTCAAAGATTCATAGGCTCTCTATGAAATCAATGCTCCCCGAATATAGGTTCCTTGCCAAAGTGGTTTTGACAAATCTTTGGCTCATCTCTAGGCACACTGAGCTGACAGTTGAGAAAGCTCAATTTATGTATGCTCTAGTAAAAGGTATACTTATAGATCTCCCCTCCCATATTGTTGATGTGATTTCAAAGGCCATGACTGACAAGACAAACAAGGAAAGTCTGCCATTTGGAGGCCTTATCACAAAGTTGGCTAGAATAGCTAAAGTCCCTTTAAGAAGCACCGAGGCCACAGTCAAAATGTATGGGAAGATCTCCAAAATTGTCACCAAGTTAGAAGCAGTAGTTGGTGGAAAGAAAAGGAGCCATGCTGAGGCATCCACATCCTCTCATCCTCCCCTAAGACAATCCACTGAAGTAGTTGAACAGCTTCAAATTTTGCAATCAAAATTTGACTCGTTTGTGGACAAGTGAGAAGAAAAGATGGGGAAGATTGACCAAATGCTCACAGTCCAGCAGGATGAGTCAGAAAACATGAATGACATGCTACAGCAAATTGTATTGGATGTGGATCAAATTCTAAAAACAGTCACTTCCACCTGAGGATGAAGACAAATCTGACTCAGACTGATGCTAGCAAACATAGGGGAGAAAGGATGAAGAGCAGGCAGAGGGAGGTGGGCAATGCTGACAGAATGCAACCACCACCACCACCACCATCCTTTTTTTAAAAGAAAGTTTTTATTTAAATTTATTTCAGTTTGGTTTAAACATCAAACAATGATTTGTGTGTTTTATTTTGGGTACTACATTAAACTGATATATGTGTGTTTAGGTTTAGACGTATTATTACTTCACATATTTTGCTATGATAAAACTTGATATGGAGTATGACTGTCTATATGAGATCTTTGCTGGTGGTTGGTTAGTTATTTTTACAGGTTAGATTACATTCATCCAATATATGTTGGCATCATCAATCAGCCAAAGGGGGAGATTGTAATTTATGTTTGGCTAGGATTAGATGCGTATGCTGTTAGGAATAAATGTAATCTTAATTGGACTCTAGGACTGCAGTGATCCGATAAGGATAAGTATTTGAATTGTAGCTCTTATCAAATCTTATTTGTATTATAAGATAAGAGTCAACAAGAGTCCTATGTGTGCTTCGAGTCTAAGAGTCAGTTGAAGAGATAAAGATGCAAGCTTTATTGAAGAAACTGAAACACACTTGAACTCAATATAATCCAGAAGAAGTGATCTAGTCCGAAATGTTCGCAAATAGTTAGCAACGTATCTGACTGAGATTCTGGATAAACCTGTCAGCATAATTCTTCTCCAAATCAATAATTGTATTGCCCATTTATAGAGGAGTTGGCTGAGGGTTTATAAAACACTTGAACTGCACATATTCACAAGTATTTGAGAGCTTGGAGATCTAGGAAGAACTTCAAGAGATCGTGCAAGAGAAAATTCTTGAGAGAAAGATTTTCCAAAAAGACTCAATCTGTGAGAGTGAGTGAGAGCTTACTCCAAGGGGGAGTTGCCGTGTTCAAGTTCAACCACTGGAGGTTCCAGTAGGAAAGACAAAGATTGAAGAGTGTAAGAGGTTCTGACTACCTACTGCAGTAGAAGACAAGCGGGTCGTGTGTCTTGGGTAAACGTATCTAGTTACAAAGGTTTTGTAAACGTTTTACTTGTAAAACTCTCAATCGATAAAATTGGCTTTCCTGGATTTAGTTGCCCTGTAGGGTTTTACCTTTGAGGATTTCTTCAAAGGGTTTTCCTTCGTAACAAAATCATTATGTTAATGCTCTTAATATTTTAGATTGGTTACTAATCCGTGCTAATAGTTTTGTTTATCATTAACGTGCATATTTAGGGGTATTTGGGTAATTTCAGATTTTCCTTCCAGGGCTTCCATTGCACATGTATCGGACAGACTGTCTTCAAATCTTTGCGTCTAGGTTTAGCAGGTTTCTAGGGACTGATAATGCGACTTTACACAGATCCAGGGTGATAGGGGCTTGTATTTGCGTGGAGATTGACCTCTTGGAGGAGCCTGTACAAGGTTTCCCAATTGTTGTGGCATCAAAGAAATTTTGGCAAGAGGCGAGGTATGAGAAATCTGGCTTTTACTGTCATAAGTGCTTTCGACAATGTCACTCTGCTGTGGTGTGTAGAACAAGTGGGATGGCCCCTACAAGGAATGAGGAGGGTGGTCGCCAAGATAAGGGAGGGTCTCGTAAGAAGATTTGGTGTGAAAAGACTAAAGAGGGAAATATGGAGGCCGGAATAGCGAAGTCGAGGGATGGGCTATTGGAAAATTCTTCAAGTGCGATTGTAACAACGGGAATGTGGTGGTCGAAAAACTGGACTCGAGCAGTGCTCCATTGCAAGTGGTTTTGAAGGTTCTTGTGGGAGAGGAGGTAGGGGACGTGTCTAAAGGAAAACAGGTTGCTGTTACTCGAAGGTGAGATAGAGCAAGTTGGCGTTCCTAGTATGTAGGGGATTATTGGTAGTTCACAGGACAATAGTAGGGTTGCAGTCTTGCCTCCGGAACCTGATTGGCTCCTTTAGGAGAAGACGAATGCTTTCACTATAACATAGGATAGACTCTTCGAGGGTTGTTCTGAGGTGGATGGTTACTTCGATGAAAAAATTGTTTCGGAAATGTTGGAATTGGAAAGTCAATGGCCAGAGGTGTCCCATGAAAACGAGAAACATACTGGGATGGGCGAGGAAAGTAGGCACCTTTCAGATAGGGAGGAGGATGATGATGTTGTGCGAGATTTGTTTAAAGAAAAGGGGTACGAGTCGGACAAGGTGGTTCGGACCTCTAAGAAAAAACAGAAACATATGGATCATCAAGTGCATCAATCTTAGTGGGTTTTATCTTGCCCTGCTAAACTTAATTTATGAATTACACTATGATGGTATGGAACGTGCGCAAGATAGGCACATTGAAAAGGAGATTGAGGTGTTTGGTTAAGAAACATAATGTCCATATTGTTGCTATTTTAGAACCTTTTCAAAGTGAAGAATGGTTACCTCGTGTAGCTTCTCTTATGGGTTTTACTAATTTTTGTGCTAATTAAGTAGTGGGGGGAAAGATATGGCTCATGTGGAGTAGGGCTGTACAGAAAACCGGCAAACCGACCGGGACCGACTCAAACCGGCCGCCAAAGCTCGGAACCGGCCGAAACCGGCAGGGAACCGGTCGGCCTTCGGTGATAAATTAATGAAACCGCTGTCGGCTGGTTCGGTCCTGGTTTGAGCCAGCCAAAAACCGATAAACCGGCCGACGTCAGCAGAGGTTATGTTTTAATATCTATTCTATTATTAAACGACGTCGTTTCACTCATTTAAGTGAAATGGCGTCGTTCTGCATCTTAAGTTTAGAAAAAAAAATTAAAGTGAACGACGCCGTTTCTTCTAGGGCCTATTTGCCCTTCGATTCCCTTCCCGAATCCCCTCCCTTTCTCGGTTTCTCATTTGAACCTTTGCCTCAGCCCTTACTCACGCCTCACCCAGTAAAACCAAACACCCAACGGGCCAGCAGCAGGCGATTTTCTAGCAGCTGCAGCCGTCCAGCGTCCACGCCGTCGAGCTTCAGCCTTCCGCAGCTCTCCAACGGCAGCTGCAGCGGCACAGCCTCCACCTCTCCTCATTCATTCGGCAAACGGTGCAGCCTCCACCGTGAACAAGCCCAAGCCTCCACGTTTATTTTAGGTAATTTTAGTATTGAAGTGTTGAAATTCTGGTTGATTTAATGTTGAAGAACTTGAAGTCTTGACATTTGAATCTGTGATTTAAACTCTGTTGCTCTGGTGTTATTCTAGGGTTAGAGATAAACTATTAAACTCTAGTTTCCTAAATTTGAATCGGTGATGATTCATGAACACTAATTTATGTGTGAATCGGTTGACAGTTTCAAGATTTATGTATTTATGTGAAATTTACGGTTAAAATATCCAACTTCACGGTTGAAATTTATGTGAAATGTTCAAGATTTGTGAAATGTTCAAGATGAAATCTTGTGTTGATTCACTTGATTGATAGTTTTTTTAAAAATTTATTTTGATTCTTAAAATACTTTGCGAGGTTTATGAGCGAACTAAAATATAGATTAGAATCTTAGATTTGTGATGTTTGCTATGTTGCAAACTAACTGCTGTGTAATTGACAATTGTGTTGATTTTTTTGTTCTTTTTTTGTTTTACATGTTAGATGGATTCTTCTTCAAGTCCAATTGAGTTTGATTCGAACTCCCAAATACCAAAACCCCCAGCCTCAAGTGCCCCTAATAGTAGTAATTGTCCACTTCCTAAGAAACGGAAAGGAAAGGATCCATCAATTGTTTGGGACCACTTTACAAAAGTTGATGGTTGTTCCGTAGATGAACCTAAGGCTAAGTGTAATTATTGTGGCAAGATATACGCTTGCCACTCGAAGAGGAACGGAACTTCAACCATGCAAAACCATCTTCCTTCATGTTCTAGAAATCCTCATAAACGTGGGCCTTTAGATAAATACCAAACAACATTGGCGGGTGAGATATCCTCAGAGGGGTTTGGAGAGAGTGATAGTGCTTTAAAAAATCTTGTAACCCATAAATATAGTGAGGAGGCTGTGAGGTTGGCACTTGCGGAGATGGCAATTCTCGATGAGTTACTATTTAGAATTGTGGAAGGGCAAGGATTTAAGAAGATGGTTTGGTTGCTTGAACCTAGATTTAAAATGCCATGTCGAGTGACGGTTGCAAGAGATTGTATGAAACTTTTTGCATCTGAAAAGGCCAAATTTAAAAAGTTGTTTAAAGGTGGGGGAATGAGGATTTCATTAACTACCGATACATGGACATCGGTACAAAATCTGAATTATATGTGCCTAACTGCACATTTCATTGACAGTGATTGGAAATTACAAAAGAAAATCATTAATTTTTGTTTAATTCCTAATCATCGAGGGGATACTATTGGAAAATATGTTGAATCGTGCCTCCTTCATTGGAGCATTGATAAGATATTTACTGTCACTGTTGATAATGCTAGCTCTAATGATACTGCAATTGCATATTTTAGACATTTTTTGACGGAGAATATGT
Source organism: Pterocarya stenoptera (assembly GCA_003123785.1). Lineage (NCBI taxonomy): Eukaryota > Viridiplantae > Streptophyta > Magnoliopsida > Fagales > Juglandaceae > Pterocarya > Pterocarya stenoptera. The sequence goes on from QEOT01002105.1 coordinate 96,224, forward strand.
TGGAGGGAAAGTATATGCACATGAGATGTTGTGCTCATATTTTGAATCTTGTCATGAATGAGGGTCTTAAGGAGTGTGATGATGCCATTACAATGGTTAGAAATGCGGTTAGATATGTGCGCTCCTCCCCTGCAAGATTAGACAAGTTTAAGAGATGTGCAGAAAAGGAGAAAATTGATTGTAAAAAAATGTTGTGCCTTGATGTTCAAACCCGATGGAATTCAACTTACATGATGTTGGAGGCTGCTAAGAAATTTGAGAAGGCTTTTAGGCGGATGGAGAGTGAGGACTACAATTTTCTCTCTTACTTTAAGGATGAAAATATTGGGCCCCCAAAAGCTGAAGAGTGGGAGTCAGTGCGGGTTTTTGTGAAATTTTTGAAGATGTTTTATGATATCACTTGTCGATTTTCTGGGTCTTTACATGTCACGGCAAACACAAGTTTTTTGGAGATTTGTAGGCTGCAAAAAGAGTTGGTTAGGCTGAGTGAGAGTGAAAATACTTGTTTGATGAGCATGACCATAAGTATGAGAATTAAATTTGATAAGTATTGGGGTTCATTGGATAGGATGAATTTGATGTTGTTGATTGCGGTTGTCCTTGATCCACGTAGTAAGTTGGGGCTTCTTACTTTCTACTTGAAAAAAATTTATGATGAGAATTGGGCTGAAAATTTGTTGTCGAGGGTGAGACATTTATTCTCAGACATGTATGCGGAGTATAATGCGACGTTCGGTTCTAGCTCGACGGGTGGAGAACATGTTTCCCCTCCGGCATCTGCATTTCCAAATGATGATGAAAATAATCATGAGTCAGAACTTTGTTATGAGTGGTTGCAAGCATCGACTGCCTCTGGATCTACAGCTACCAAATCTGAGATAGATCGATATTTATCAGATGGATGTGAGGCATTCAGCCAATCTTTTGACTTGTTGAATTGGTGGAAAGTGAATGAGCCTAACTATCCTATACTTGCGAGGATTGCACGAGACGTGTTAGCTATGCCTGCTTCCACGGTTGCATCTGAGTCAGCATTTAGTACGGGAGGTCGTGTACTTGATCCCTTCCGAAGTTCATTGGCTCCGAGAACTGTTGAGGCACTTATTTGTACTTAGAATTGGTTACGACATCCCTCAACACCCATTGATATTCGAGACTCCATGGATAATGTAGAGAGCTTTGTAGTAGAATCTAGTAATTTCCATATTTAATTCTCATTCAATTTCCATATTCATTTACTTTTATAATTTAATTTTTATTTTACCATTATCCTAATTTTTTAATCTTGATTATTTGATGTTTTTCTATATAGAGGTAGGAGCATCGTTCATCACAACTATTGATGATTGAAGAGTCGAATATTGGATTGGCTATTGGGAATCTTCAAGAATGAAGATTTGTGAAATTTTATTCAAGAAAAGTTGTTATTTATTGCTTATTTGCTTAAGACAATTTGGTTTTGTTTGTAATTTGTAATGTAAATTGAACATCTAGTGGAGTTTTATTTATTTATTTTTATTTATCTAGTAATTAAAGTAGTATATAAGTAGTATATAAACTTATAAAGTATAAATAGTATATATGATTATAAAGTATAAGTAGTATATATTAATTATTATATGTAGTAGTTATTAGTTACTAATAGTGTATATACATGACATTACAATTAAAAAAAAATTGAATATATGAAATTACAATATCATAAAATTCTGTCAAAAAAAAGAAGAAGTCTAAAACAGCAAAATCGGCCTAAAAGTGTTAAAATAGGCAAAAAATGGTAGCCCAAACCGGCCTAAAAAGGGTGGCCCAAAGGCTCCAAACCAGTGAACCGACCGGTAACCGAACTGGCGGTTCTCCCCCTATATGAGGTCGGTTTCGGCCGGTTTAAAGGGGAAAAAGTGACCTATCGGTCGGTTTCGGTTTGGGCCCAAAACCGAACCGGTAGGTCGGTTATGTGGAGTGATGCCCTTTCTTTTGACATGAGTTCTATGTTGGACCAAAGTTTGTCTGAATGGTTCTCTTCATCCTCTCAGAAAGTGTTTGTGACTTTTATATTATGCTAAATGTCAACTCCGAGAGAGAAGGTCGCTATGGCAGGATTTAGAAGTTTTGCAGGAAAATGAGCTCTCGTGGATTATGGTTGGGGATTTTAATATCATCCAAGAAAATGGGGAGTGTATAGCTTGTAACCCAAGGTGTCTGACTGCTATGGAAGAATTCAATAGGTGTCTGGATGCTTGTGGACTAGCAAATATGCAACACTTGGTGGTCGCATGTCATGGTGCAATGGTCATTTAGGTGCCTCGAGAAGTTGGGCAAGACTTGATCATGCAATTTCTCATAATGTTTTCTTGCAAACTTTCCCTGCGCCTTGCCTAGAGTATTTAAATAGGAAAAGCTCTGATCACTATCCGATGTTAATTGCTTTTAAGAAAGTATCTCAGCATTATGGACCGAAGCTATTTCGGTTTCAAAACATGTGGTGAACACGAGTCTTTTAAAGCCATTGTGGCAAAAGTCTGGAATGAGGGGGACTCTAGAATGAGTTTAAGGCTGTTAGCAGCCAAACTTAAGCTCACCCAGCTAGCTCTTAGGGCCTGGAATTTACAGGTGTTTAGGCATGTGGATGTTAACAATAAAAATTTGGAAGAAGGGTGGCTCTTCTTGAATCTCAACTTCAAGCAGGGTATAATGTTGATCTTGAAACTGAGTTTCTGGTCTCCAAAGCGGAGTTACAAGTTTGGGAGAATAGAGAAGAACTGAGATTGGCTCAACTGGCAAAGAAAGAATGGCTTCTGGAAGGGGATCAAAATTCGAAGTTTTTTCATGCATGTGCGAATCATAGGCGCAAGAACAGAATCATCTCTTCCATGAAGTTAGCGGATGGAGTGGTTTTGCAATCGCCGGAGGAAATACATAATGTTGCGGTTAATTATTTTGAATCTTTTTTGACAGGTTCGGGAGCTACGGTAAATCCGGACCTTAGCCCATTAATTTCCAAGGTGGTCTCTGAAGAGGAGAATCTTGTGCTATGTCCTGAACCTACGGAAGAAGAGGTTAAGAGTGCGCTCATCTCCATCCCGACTCAAAGCAGCCCCGGTCCTGATGGTTTGGGCTCTGTTTTTTACATCTCTTGTTGGGACATTGTCAAAAAGGAGTTGGTGGAAGCAGCTGGGGATTTCTTTCGGGGACACCCTCTCCCAAGATTTTATTTAGCTTCATAGATTGTTCTTATTCCTAAAGTGCAGGATCCTCAAGGCTTTGATAAGTTTCGACCCATAAGTTTGTGCAGTGTTGTTTACCAAGATCCTAGTTTCTCGCTTGACCGGTTTGCTGCATCCATCGATTTTAGAGGTCCTCCCAGATGTGTTATCTAAAATGAAAGTTTGTATTCGGGAGGGAAAAGCTTCCTTTTGGTTTGATAGATGGATGTCTTCTGGCCCGCTTTGTGAATCAGTTTCCAGGCTGGTGAACCCGACTCTTAAAGTCCGGGATTGCTTTCAAGATGGAATTTGGGATATTGAGCTTCTTCATGAGTTAGTTAGTTCTTCAAAAGCTCTGAAAATTGTTAATGAAATAGGAGGAGGATTACGTGGTATGGAAGCCGAACCATACTGGTTCTTTTTCCACCACTTCAGTGTGGGATGCAATAAGGGTGCAAGGATAAGGTCCCGTGGATGGAATGGATATGGAATAAACACCTACCAAAAAAAGTCTGTGTCTGTTTTTGGAAAGCCAGGTTTAATTGTTTACCTTTGGATGCGAGGATTTGGGCTATAGGTATCCCCCTTCCATCCAAGTGTGATTGTTATGTCCACAGCTCAATGGAAACCTTGGATCACATTTTTAGCATGGGAGAAGAGGTGAGGGAGGTTTGGAAAAAAGCTGCTTTGGCTCTTGGAGTCCAATGTCTGGGAGCAAACTCTTGGTGGTCAAAGGTCCCGACCTGGTTTTCTTGTGCTCGCAAGTCGTCACAGAGGGGTATTTTAATTGATTTGCTGCCTTGCTTAATTATTTGGAGGCTATGGGTGAGACAATGCAAAGCACGTATGGAGGGTGTTCTGGGGACTGTGGATTCGGTATGGCGCTCTATTAAATTTTGGCTGAGGCCCATTTCCTCCAATATTGGGAAGGTTTCTTCTTTGACTCATGCAGATAGGAGAGTTCTGGAGATGATGGCGATTCCAGTCAGCCCCGTTAAGAGTAGTTAGCCTCATGTGCTTAAATGGATTTAACCAGTGGCAGCCTGGGTGAAACTTAATATTGACAGAATCAAATCCCACCAAATTAGCAATCTCTTGATATTAGGAAATTTGTCTTTTAATTGTAATTATTTAGGAAATTTGTCATTCAATTATAATTATTTCCTTTTTAATAGTTACCATAGAAAGACTAGGTATGTATCTATATATTTTAGACGTTCTTACACTGTAATATATACTTTTGAGAAATAAGTAGTACAATTCTTAACACTTAATGTGGATGGGAGTTGTAAAGGTAATCCCAACAATAGTGGTGGGGGAGGAGTGATTCGAGATGATGAGGGGAATTTTCTTGGTGGTTTTGCATAAACTTACGATTTTGTTACTAATATAGAAGTAGAGATGCGTGCTTTGGCTAGTGGATTGCGACTATGTTCTTCTTTGGGGTGCCCTTAGATCGAGATTGAGAGTGAGTCTGTTATGCTTGTTCAGTGGGTGAGAAGAAATTCTTGCAGTGCATGGTATTTATGGGACTTTTGGGAAGAAATTCTTGTTCAGGGATTCTGCTAAGAGTTGATGTCTGGTTGTATTATGACCTTTTTTCCTGAATAAAATTTAGAAGGTGCCGTTTAAAAAAAAAAAAAAAAACTCAACTTAACTCGATTGCAGCTCAAGCTGTCTCCCTAAAAGCTACACAACCATGAAATTCTCATTGTTAAATGGCAAGTCCGACCAGTCGAGGGCTTTGGAATTTTCACATAAAGATCGGTATATATAATGGGACAGGTCCAAGAATTGCAAGCTGTGAGATGACAATCCCAAAAATTTGATAGTAACCAAAATAGTGTAAGCCTCATCACACATAATTTCTCACAAATAGAGGAGGATTTTTTTATTATAATTTTATGAGTCAAATATCTTGAAAAATTAAAAAAGAATGGAGAATATGTACAACCTCACAGCACTATATATTAGTACTCATGGGTAATATGAATTTCAATATTAAATACATTATAATGATCTACATATTATATTTATCTCGATTTAAATTGTAGAAAATATTTAAGTAACAATCTTTGTTCCAAGTAACCTTATTCTAAAATGTCAATTTCTATACAATTTTCGCCAAATGGACCCATTCGGACAATAGCAGCGAAATGTACCTATACCCATTTTCTTGTACTGAATACATTATTTTAACATCCCTAGCTATAGTCCTTCTAGATGTATCTTATGATGTATTGAGACACTTGAATACTTATACAAGATATACTTTTGAGTGACGAAAAACCAATTGAAGAGATCAATCGCAATTGGTCAAAGACGACAACTATATTAAGTTCAGATATATATAATTAAGAGAAATATTATAGCTGCAAAATTATTACATAAAAGTAATCTCACAAACTGATGTGACTTGATGTGATTTTTCAGATTTAAAATTACTTTTATTGTAAAGTAAATCTGACGGATTACATGAAGTCACATCAATTTGTATGATTATTTTTATAATCTCTTTGTGGCTGCAGTAATTTTATATTCCAAGTGTAAGACTCGACTTCACAACTTTGGACCCCAAGATCTTAAATTACAACTTTGAAGGTGTCCTAATTTTTTTTGAAAGGGCTCTCATTTTGGACATAAGCTACAGACCCAGATATATCCATAATTTTCTCGATAATATTCCTGGTTTTTGCAGCTTGTTGGGTAAGTCTCCTTACTGGATTTTACAGACTTCATGAATCTAGGGTGCCTTGAGGGATCTGCAATTGCCCATTTTAGAGTTGTGTATATAGTAGTGACAGGGGCAAACAGTGACAGAACCAGTAATTATGTAGAGAGGGGGCCAACTTTTCTACTGTGACACATATGTAAACAGTAAGAGAAAAGCTTCAAATAGGTTGGGTGTTATTTTTCACTTTACACCGGCCAATAGAATTTCAACACATATGAGACTCTTTTTTTTTTTTTTTTTAAGAGTCAAGGTCACTTGTCTAGTGACCTTTACCCACTTTTATTAAAGAAATCTCTCAATGGCGGAGGAAAACCATAACAAAAATTATCGCTAACCAAACCAACCAAAAACCATACATAAGAAACTACAAAAAACAAATACAATTACTCTCAACATCTAAAAATGCAACTATGAACGCCCTCTCATCGTAGGCAGACCCAATTTATCCAACCTAATTATCCCCCGCAGTACCCTAGGTAAAGGCTCTCCCCTACCATAAAAAACCACCTGTCCGGCTTCACCTCTTTGCGCAAGGAAATCCGCTGCTTGATTTCCCTCTCTAAATTTATGCACAACTTGATAAGATAAATCTTCCAGCTCATGAAGTAACTCGTCCCAGTAGTCCCATAAATACCGTAGTGTACAGCAACGGGCATTAAGCCAGTCCACTATCACCTTCGAGTCGCACTCTAACACAATCCGATACCCACCCAATTGTTTACATAGTTTAACACCATGTAACAGAGCACGCATCTCAGCCTCTGTATTTGTTCCAGTCCCAAAGTGTGCCGAGAACGCAGCAATAACCATTCCACTATGATCGCTCACCACTCCACCACCACCACAAGTGCCTGGATTACCCCTGCAGCTCCCATCCACGTTTAACTTCCACCACCCTGTAATTGGTTTTTGCCAAGTTACAAACTGAACTCGCTGAGCAGATCTACGCCGAACTAGGACTTCCAACTCCCGTACACTTAACTCATCACTTGGGTCAAGAACACTGATATCATTAACAATTGCTCCCAGCAAAGATCGGACAGATCTCCAAACGCCCACCACATTGTCATGAACTCCTTCCATCCGAGCTCTACATCGCCTTCTCCATAAACACCAAGTCAAGATACTTGGAAGTAGCCCAGTAATTATTCCGTTCTGCGAAGACTTCTTAGCACATGAAAACCATATTAACACTTGACTCCACCATGTTCCCGTCTGCATGCATGGGACACCCATTGCTAATGCAGCCATCCTCCACACCTGCTGTGCCAATTCACTTGTGGCCAAAACGTGATCCATAGTCTCCACTGTTGGCACCCGACAACAGTCACACTTAGAAGCTAACTGAACCCCACAATTACGAACTCGATCATCCACTGCAAGGCACTTAAACCTCGCCCTCCACATGCATACCGAGAGCTTCCCAGGCAAATGTTTATTCCACAACCAATCCATCCAAGGATACTGCTCTCATTTGACTCGGATAATCTCCCATGCACTAGCTGAAGAAAACTGACCATTCGGACTTGGCCTCCAAATTAGCATATCCTCCCTAGTTCTACCTACACATACTTTCCTTACCACCTCAGTAGCCAAATCTTCCCCCACCAATTGCACAAGCAAATCAAAGTCCCATTGGTTGTCAACCTAGACATCAGAAACCTTCAACATGGGTTGCCCGACTACAGGCACCAGATCACACATCGGCCCCTCCCTGACCCACCTATCAAACCAGAACGATGCATGTCCCTCATTCACCTTCACTTTCGAGAAAGCACACACCTCTGGCATAACCGAGACTATTGACCTCCATAATCGAGAACTTGCATGCGTAGAGACCAGCCGAGATAAATGCCTCCCCTTTCCATACTTATATAACATGAACCGAGCCCACAAAGATTGGGAAGATAATAAAGACCATGCCAGTTTCATATGCATGGCTCTCTGTACTTCCAAAAAATTCCTCAATCCCAAACCCCCTTCACTCATAGGTTTGCTAATCCGATCCCAAGAACACCATTTCGTTTTTGCCTTTCCACCATGTTCGCTCTAGAAAAAAGTCGATAAGATATTATTTAACTTGGCAAGCACCACCTTCGGAACATCCATGACAGCTATAAGATGGGAAGGCATGCTAGAGAGAACATGCCTTAACAAAACCAGTCTTCCCCCTTGTTATAATAAACGGTTCTTCCAATCAGCAACTTTTGCTCTCACTTTGGTCACTAGTGGATCCAAAACACAAGCCTTCAACCTCCCAGCTACCAACGGGGCCCCTAGGTAAGTCACAGGAAAGTGACCCTCCCTAAAACCAGTACTTCGTAATAGGCCACGACGCCTTGCACTACTAACATAAGGAGCAATAAAAAGAGCAGATTTTCCAATACAAATTCGTTGTCCAGACCATTTCTCATACACCGCAAAAGTGTTCATCAATCTCTGCATCGACCGCTTTGTCCCATTTAAAAAAACAAGTACGTCATCCGCATAGAGTAAATGTGTAATCAACGGGGTCCCCCTTGGGTGGTAAAATTTTCCAATACTACCACTCTCAAATTTCTGCTGGAGACATCGAGATAAAACCTCCTGCATCAAAATAAATAGATAAGGTGATAGGGGATCACCCTGCCGAAGTCCTCTGTTTGATTTAAAAAAACCCTTGTATGAACCATTCATCATCACCGAGTACCATCGAGAGGAAACACATGAACGCACCAACTTACAAAATTTTTCTGAGAAACCCATACCATCAAGCACTTGAAATAGAAACTCCCAATGTACACGGTCGTATGCTTTCGCCATGTCAATCTTGACCATGACATTTCCTCCCCGGATCTTTTTCTTCAAGCCATGGACCATCTCTTGGGCAAGAGATATATTTTCAAAGATACTGCATCCTGGAATGAACGCCCCTTGTTCTTGGGAGATCAACTTTGACAAAATACACGTCAATCGGGAAACCATGATTTTTGACAATATGTTATATGCCACTGAACAAAGACTAATCGGACGGAACTTCTCAAAACTTTTCGGATCCGCCATCGTCGGAATCAACACAATATAAGATGAAGCATAAAATAAAGGCAAACCAGTACCTCTAAAAAAATCCTTTGCCGCTTCCAGTACATCACATTTTACTATAGCCCAACATGATGTATAAAAGGACGACCCAAACCCGTCTGGGCCCGGGCTGCTTTGCTGCGGGATGGAGAAAACCGCAGCACGCACTTCCTCCTCCGTAGGCAACCTGCAGAGCTCCTCATTCTCAGCCATTGATACTTTAGGACGAAGTAGTCCCTGCAAGTCTGCCCTCTCAGTTTCTGTAACTTCTGATAGAAACTCCCTAAAGTAGTCGACGGCTCCCTCATGTACTGCTTCTGGCGAACTCAGAACTGTTCCATTCTCAAGGGTCATCTGCCGAATGACTGAACTCTGTCGTCTCTGGTTAACCACTGCATGAAAGAATTTTGAATTCTTATCCCCGTCCTTCAACCACTTCTTCTTCGCTAATTGAGCCAGCCGGACTTCCTCTCTCTTTTCCCATACCTCAAGCTCAAGCTTTGATATAAGATACTCAGACTCAATATCCTCCGAGTAATTCAATTGAAGCTACGATTCCAAAGCTTCCATCCTGACTTCCAACTCTTTAATATTCTGGTCAACCCGGCCAAACACAGAAAAATTCCATGCTCGAAGTGCAATCTTGGTACGTTTAAGCTTAGCAGCCAGTTTCACCAACCCTGCTCCATATACAGGCCTTTCCCATGCATCTTTCACACAGCTTTGGAATGTCTCATGCAGGCACCACATACTCTGAAATCTAAAAGGGGATGGCCCATATCTGGAAGAGCAAATAGATAACTTAACCACCATAGGGCTATGATCCGAAGTCTTACGAGCAAGATATTCTAACTTCGCCGACGGAAAGACCTCACAGAAATGTAAGTTAATGAGAGCTCTGTCTAAATGTGCCCATTGCCGAGCATTACCTTCATGGCCATTACACCAGGATAGTGAATGCCCTTGATGAGACAACTCTACGAGCCCAGTCTCATCTATGAAATCATTAAATTCTTCCATGGCCTGACTTGAAAGCGGACGCCCCCTACTCGTTCCCTATCCTCTCGGAGGACATTAAAGTCACCAATAACCAGCCACGGATGACGGCCTACATCAAACTCCACCAACTCCTGCCATAACTCACGTCTTTCAGTTAAAACACACTTTGCGTAAACAAAAGTTACCAAAGTCCGATTATTCTCCAATTTAACCCACCCCGTCACCATCTGATTTGAGACTCGAATGACTTCAAAGTCATACGAATGTTTCCATAATATCCAAATTTTACCTCCCACATCTTCATTACAATAAAACTCATCAAAACCCAACCTAGAAGAAAAATTTAACAATTTATCCTGCCTTGAGAAAGGCTCGAAAATCGCTACAATGATTCCATGGAATTTTGAAATCATCTGTCGCAACTCATGCGTGGAACGACCCAAACCTCTAATGTTCCATGCAATGATGGAGTCCGTCATAAATTCAATTTGGCGGTGCGAGTAGAAACTCGTTGGGATTGCCGCATCGGCAAAGCTTTCAACTTAGAACTACTAGTATTTCCTTGAATACTATCAGACTCATACCCCTTCTGTTTAGCCAGTTTACAAGCTTGCTCCTCCTCCTCAACATCCGTATTAGATTGGTGTTCAGCCCAAGAATCCAATTGCACCATGGCATTACATTCCATTTCAAGCACCTCTGTCACCATTTTTACATTACCACATCCCATCCCAGGTGACAACTGCATAGCCACAGATACCACGTCTGGGTTTAAGTCCCCAGGATGACCACACTGACTCAGGGCCTGCCCCTGCACCTCCGGTCTGATTGTTTGGATTGAAGGTGACTCTACCAACATACGCTCATCATTTAACTCTTCAACAACAGGCAATTTTTGCACCTCCAAATGAGCCATCTCATCCGGCACCTGCTCACAATTCACCAACACTTCCTCAAGCTGCACCCTTTCCACCACCTCTCCCTCTCGACTAGCTTGGTCTACACCCAGCACATCCTGTGTGACATCCACATTGACAGTATTCTCTTCCAGAGCCACCACATTTTCCACCTGAACACCCTGTATCTTCAGCCCACTAGGCTCTACCTCCTCTTTGACAATACTATCTATCTTTTGTTTTTCTTGCCAAATTTTCTTAATTCCACCGTTCACTTCATCCTTGGCTTTCTTCGAAACATCCACACCAGCCTTACACACCACTGCCGTATGGCCTTGTCTGCAACACTTCAAACAATAAAATCCTTTCTGTTCATACCTTGCCTCCTGCCAGAGCTTCTTACTACCAACCACAATCGGAAAACCCTGAACAAGATCCTCTGTTAAATCAACCTCCACACACACCCGAGCACCAGAGGCTCTAGTTCGATTCAGGGTAGCGTTATCCTTTCCCAGGAATCTTCCAAACCGAGTAGCAAAAATTTGTAAACAGTCAGTTCTATATAGATGCAACGGAAGCCCTGGTAAAAATATCCACTGCGGAGCCAACGTTGATTCTTTACGTAAATCAAATTCCTTTGTCCAACTGAATAAACGAAATATACATCCAGCCAACAAACGGCCCTCGCGTGCCCACCCATGAATAAAATCACGTTCGGATTGCATCCTCACCAGGACATGGTGATCATCCATGACACTCACAGTTGGAACTAACAGCAAACCCGAGGACTGTATGATACCTCTCTGTATATCATCAATGATAGGTCTGGTACGAACAAATTTCAAAATGAGTGCAAAACGAAAATCTTCAGCCGCCCTAGCCATCTCTGATTTCGAGAAGATGAAACCAGGTTCACCATCCACATCAACAGGATAACACATTTGCAGTTTGAACGCCGGTGGCACTGCCGACTTTGACACAATCTGAGAGAAAGACAGGGCTCCACCATCCCCTACAGTAGCCCCCACCGAGACCAGGGGGGCATGGGGCGCCGCCATGGCCCAACCCTAGCCTCAGAAACGACGTGAAATAACGAAGCTATAAATTCCGAAAAATACGGAGCAAAACCTAACTCATTAAGACTAGGTGGATATGAATATACACATATGAGACTTATGTGTCTTGTGATGTGTCCGAATTTATTCAATTGCAGCTCCTCTTTCTCTCCTCGTCCCCGCACCCTCTCTTCTTTCTTCTCTTCCCTTTTCTATTTCTCTTCTCTCCCCAGCGCTCTCTCCTCTCCCCTTTTCTCTTTCTTTCTCTCCCCCGCACAGCTCTCTCGGTCTCTTTGATTTTGAATATATTTTGTAATGTGGCTATATATGTTGATTTGTAAGGGGATTGGTGATCCGCACCTTAAGTAATGGGTAATAGTAGAGTACGTCAGTCGGATACAAACTCACGAATTCTTGATCTTATTATAGCTCGCTGCATTGCACATGCTCTTTTTCAAAAACTCTCTTGTATTTCTTTTTTTTTTTGGGTTTTTGAAACTTCGTTTTTTAGCTTCTGGGTTATTTTTTTGTTCTTTTTTCCTGCAATGGCAGACTTTTTTTTATTGCAAATTTGTGTTGTTTTTTTGCGCTAGGTTGTATTTCTTTGCTCTGGTAAGCTGGGGTGGGAGATGACCTGGGAAGTGTTTTTCCTAAGCCTTGAAAACTTCACCACAAAGGAGGGAGAGAGAGAGAGAGGGAGGGGGGAGTTGGGCGACACGGGGTGGGGGAGGGGAGGGAGAGAGAGAGATCCGGATTGGGTGTTTACAAAGAAACTGGAAAGATTGTCTACATGTGAGTTTATTGTTTAATTTGCTACAGTCTATACGTGTCAGCTCTTCATTCGTGGGTGTAAAACAGGATATTTCACCCATTCGGCTGATAGCTTCTCTCAAAGAGTAATGCTAGATATAATCTTATGGTATGCAAGCACTACGCACTACCTCTGAAAAAAAAGTGGAGTCTATCATTAAAAAATAATTGCTTTCATGTGGGTCCTAGATCGTATAACAAAAAACTTTAGGATCCATATTAATAAGTTTATTATTTTTCCTAAACTTAATTTTAATTTTGGAGAAGCCACGTCCTTGAAAATAGATAATATATAGAAATTAATCAAAAATTTGGGACTATAAAAAAAAAATTGGAGAGAGACATTTATAGGTATATTAAAATTTTAAAAAAAATTTAGAGAGCATAAGGAAATTATAAAATTTGGAGGGGGGGGGCATTTTCTATATTTGTAGAATTATGTATAAAACGTAGGAGAGTAATTTATGTTTTCACAAAGTTTTGGAGGGGCCATGGCCCCTCCTTGGGAAAACGTGGGTCTACCACTGGAACCAGAAATGATCTCTCTTTGGGGTTGAAACTTCTATTCCATTAATAATTTTTTGAATATGATGTATATTGGTTTGTCAATACAGAAACGAAACTACAAGCATTCAAATTGTTTCACTTTCACCGATGTTATGGTGGTAATAACAGATCATGAATAATAAAGTATGATTTTCTCTCTTCAAATGAGAAATTCATATTTCCTTCCAAATTTAAGATTTTAGAAAAGAAAAAGAAAACAATTGACTACACTAAGATATAATAGATATAAACTGTTCATTTTGACCTTTAGAAACTTTTTGAGTTAAAAGAAATCTAAATTGCTCAACTCAAAAGCTCTTTAACTGATTTACAAATTTATTACTTTCTACAAATCTTTCGTACAAATCTTTCCAGATTTCAGCAGCAATTCATATATAACAGTAGAAGCAATTTGTCTTTAAAAGAGAATTGAGTAGCCAGGATAATACAACGTCATTACATGATGGTCCAAGCATGTAGCAGAGGATAGTAATCTATGGTCCCTCACTGCCTCCCTGAATGAAAGACCAACACAGATCCTGAATTTATCCATGATTAAAAATAAAAAAGAAGAAGTTTGGAGTATCATCACCAAGATTCAGAACAGTAAAGTAAGAGAAGAGAAGCATTAGAGAATTTTACAAGAAATTTGACATCTTGATCAATTGCGGAAGGTATTGCTCTGATACCATGATAAACCTTGGGCACCCAATGAAGCTTATCTCTAGAACTGAAAGAGAAGATAAAGAACAGGGCCCAGAGTACAAAGGAACGAAAAACAGAGAAGAAAAGTAGAATTTCATTTCTGTTATGAGAGCAACTGTGTTTGGCATACACTTAATTAGATAGGGCGACGGGTGCTGCGAGACTCTAAATTTGGAAGTTTAATGCCGAAATTAAGAGAATTAAAGTGTGCACTTTTTTCAAGCAATTTTGTCAAAAACATCATTAGCTTTCTGCAGTCTTGATTTTAGACGCTTGGTTGTAAGGTACAACATTGCTGATTTAATTAATTCGTATAATCTTGAAATATGTAAGTAATTATTTATATGAATTCTTGAAAATAAATAAGCTTTTTTATGACTCTTATTTATCTAAGAAAATAATAATTAATCAAACAATTCATGAACAAATTCAAATAAGTCTGGTAGCTAAATAACGTACCGATTGTACATTAAACTGTAGCTTGATAATAAACTCTACTTGACTAGGCCCGCCTTTGCTGTAAATAAACTTGATACTCAGATTACCCTCCTCCACGATCATGTAGAAACTTTAATTTGATCATGTTAAGTCTAGTTAAAACATTTTTTATATTGATCCTCTATTAAGGTAAATATGCACAAAAATGCAAAGCCAAGTCCATAGTTTCTGATAAGTAGGTCTCCATGGAAGCATAGTCATTTTAATTGCTCAACAAATTGGCATCAATAACTTCAATTATCGAAAGTGAAAATGATTCCTCTACTAAACATTTTAAGCTCATTTCACCTATAATCATATCATCAATAGGCTTTTTTCTTGTAAAAATTTCCATCAATAAAATTTCATAACTATACACATCACCTCTTGTAGAAACATAATTCAGATCCATACTCTACACACATTAAAACATATCATGAGAAAGATATTTCACATATGAATCTATGATAATCCAAATAAATTAAGTTCAAAGGTCCATATGCAACCAAAGCAAAACTGGCTTTGATTCTCTGAAGAGTTAAGATCCATAACGCCACCCACGGCCAAGCCGTGGCTATGGGTTGTAGTCTATAGGGCTCAATGGTCATGGCCGTAGATCTCTCAACAACAACCAAATCAAGTGACCCACGATCATGTACAAGTGGGAAGAAAACTGGAAGAAGGTGAGAGGAAGAGGAGGAGGAGAAGAATGAGAGAATGAGAGAATGAGATGAAGAAGACAAAAAGAATGAGAGGACATGACCAGTGACAGTTGGAGGAGACGAAGAGAGAGAGAGAGAGAGAGGAGATGAAGAGAATGAGAGGAAAAGCGCATGGCAAGAGAAAAGTACCTAGGTTTTGTTTTTTTAGTTTATTTATATAGGGGGGTGGGTGGGAAGGTTATAACTTGTAACCAAGCGGGTGGATACCCATGCCTGACCCTTGCCTGTCTTATTTTATTGATCTTTTATACTAATTCGCCTACATGTCCTGTAACACTGGCCGGGTAGTTTGTCCATTACCTTGCGGGTGCGGGTAGATGGGCCAGATACAGGAGCCCACCCACCCAGGCCTAGTCCATCCTTTAACAATTCGGTCATAGGCCTAGCAATCACACCATAGTCCTTGACGGATTTATACCCAGTAGAGCCAAGAAAGCCACGCAAGTACGTAATGGTTTGCAGAATTGGCCATTTCTGATATGGCCTCTATTTTTTGGGATCCACTCCTACTCCTTCTTGAGTAATTATGTGACTCAAATAATCTACCTTTGTTTGTCCAAAGCTACACTTGGTGGGTTTTACCACAAATCTATGGTTAGCTAATACTTTTAAGGCACTTCCAATTTCATCCAAATGTTGCTCGATCTCAATATTTCCTGTAAATTAATATGTCATCAAAGAACATAAGCATAGAGTGGTGTAAATATGGTCTAAATATCGAATTCATAATAGCTTGAAAGGTTGAGCGAGCATTCACAACCCAAAAAGTATTACCAAATATTTGTAATTGTCGCTACCCGTACCCTGGGTGAACCTTTATAACCAAAATAAACAATAAAAATAACTTAAAATCCAATAATCCTCAATAATGTTGGTCTTCACGTCGTCTCAAAATGTAATTGTTGTGTATTTAGCACTTATGAGGACCAGAGTCACGTCCTTGCTGAAGGGCAGTTTGCAAGACTTATATGGAAGAAACATGTTGTTCAGATCGGAATGTCAGTGAGGGATAGTGGATCATGGCGAGAGACTGTCACCAACTGGTTTAACAGAGCAAAAAAATAGACAAAATGGGTAGTATAATGGGTTTATTATCCTCCATTATCACATGGAGACTATGGAATAGGCGGTGTAAGGCACAAATGGAAGGGATTGAAGAATCTGTAGAACACGTGTGGAGGCATATAAAATTCTAGGTGGCTAAGATCAGCGAAAAACTCAAGGCCTGAAATAACATGTCTCCACGTGACCAGATGATCCTTAAGGAATTTAACATCCCGTTGACATCTGGAAGAATCAAGCAGACGAAGCTAGTTCGATGGTGTCGACCTCCAGTTGGTCGACAAAAACTTAATTCGGATGGTAGCAGTAGAGGTAATCCGGATGCAGCGGGGGCAGGGGGAGTAATACGTGACTCTTCTGAGAATTTGGTGAGAGCTTTTTCGGTTTCTCTGGGACATGGAAACAGCTCCTTTGCAGAATTTATGGCGGTGTTTCATGGCCTTAAAATAGCAAAAAGTATAGATTTGACTCTTGTAGACCTAGAACTTGATTCCAGTATTGTGGTTAACTGGCTGTAGAAAGTAGAGATCATCGGTCTCTGGTACCTTGAAGACTACTGGAAGGAGCTAAAGGAGATTATGGAGGGAATAAATATTAGCATTTGCCACGTGTTTAGACAGGGGAATGCACCAGCTGATAGCTTGGCAAAGATGGCTTCAGAAGGCTGTACTAATCAATGTAACACCTTTGAAGATTTGCCTAGGAGCCTACGTGGTTTGTTGAGAATAGATAAGCTTGGCCTCCCTTATATCCGTAAGTCCTAATATGGCTATCAAAGTTTTATCAAGGCTTGGCCTCTCTCTTGAACTGGGTTTAAGGTAGTTATTATCAAGGTTTTCTTTATCAAATTTTTATTTCAATAGAAAGACATGTAACTACGGTTTTCCTCCTTTATAAGTGAGGCTCGTTTAATAAAATTTGGAGGTTCCGTCCTCCTTTGATAAAAAAAAAAAAAAAAATCCTCAATAATCAAATTTATAAACGGTCATTCCACAAAAATAAAAAATAAACTCAACACTCATAAATATTCTCTTAAATCTTTACAAATCCACTTATGTCACTTGACACTTATCTCACCACACTTTTCTAACCTACCCACGTGTTATCTGTTTCAACTCTCATGACTCTTAAATTCCTGTTTGAAGACCCCTATAATACTAACATGCTTGAATCTTGTATTATGACCATCAGATTAATCGGTATCTAGGATCTGAGAGAACCAAATGCCCAATATTGTCTATGATAAAAAGATGTTCCTTTATACAAATTAATGATCTATTGGTAAACTCTGAGTTCCATTTACTAAACTAATATTTTGGCAAATGTTCCTTTACTCTTTCTGGGTTGAATTCAGTGATTGAGTCATGCAGGCCAGTGAAAATTTTAGACGTGATGTGGCTATTTTTAATGGCTAGTGTTTGATTATGGGTGATTCAACCAGACAATGAGATTGATAAATAAATTGTAATTTGATGGTGTTGATGTTTTATATATCACTTTGTGTAGTAATTGAAGAACTTTGTTGGATGCAATGGTGTTAAAATAGAAATTTAGGTATTACTGTGTATTGATGGCTGAATGGAGATGGGTTAGTAGAAGTATCAAATCGAGTGAGATGTTTGAGTTTGTGCAAAAGCGTTATTTAGTGATATTGGGTGTCACACTCACATTGGACAACTTAAAATGGTGCATTTTAAATGACTTATTGCTTGATAACAAAAGCTTTACGCAAGTAATTTTCAATTTTAATTGGTATGTTTTCTTTCAGTTAATTAGTTTTGCATAAAGAAAAGATGATTTATAATGAGTTGTTTCATTTTATATTTAAGATTAAATAAGTAGAGCTGATTGTAACTATTTTTGCAAGTCGTGCAGGTATGTGATTAGTTAATACCAATAACTGAAACTTCAAATCCTATTTTGAGCATGGATTATCCTTGCTATATATACTTCATTATTACTCTAGAGTAAAATGTACCAAAGGAAAGTAGAATTAGCATATTTACTACTAAATTGAAATGGTAAAAAATAAAAAACAAAAAACATTCCTTTATTCTTAGAAGTTCAATAACTTGTAAGCTTACAAGTTGTCCACTTATGTTAGTCTTGGATTTGGGATGGGCATTGCAAGATGTTGGGCTCTAGTGGATTTATCTGGTCTGTCGCTTATGTCCAAAATGAGAGCCCTTTTGGAAAGAATTAGGACACCTTCAAAGTTGTAATTTAAGATGTTGGACTCTAAAGTTGTCATTCTAAAGTGATGCATTCAAGTCGAGTCCTACACTTGGAATATAGAATTACTGCAGCCACAAAGAGATTATAAAAATAATCATACAAATTGATATGACTTTATATGATTCGTCAGATTTACTTTACAATAAACATAACTTTATAATCTGATAAATCACATCAAGTCACATTAGTTTGTGAAATTACTTTTGTATAATCATTTTGAGGCTAGAATATTTCTCTTAATTATATATATATGAACTTAATATAGTTGTCATCTTTGACCGATTGCGATTGATCTCTTCATTTGCTTTTTCGTCACTCAAAAGCATATGCAAATGAGAGGATGATAACGAAAAGAGAAATACTGTAGCCACAAAGGGATTACACAAAAGTAAATATATAAACTGACGTGGTTTGATGCTGTGCGTCAGATTGTAAAGTCACTTTTATTATAAAATAGATCTAACGGATCACGTAAAGATACGTTAATTTATAGGTTTACTTTTATGTAATCTCTTTGTGTCTATAGTTCTCAAATAAGATGAAAGTATACTGGTATATATATATATATATCTTATCTTGTATAAGTATTCATGTGTCTGAATACATCATAAGATACATCTAGAAGGGCTATAGGGATGTTAAAATATTGTATTTAGTACAAGAAAATGGGTAGTAGGTACATTTTGTTGCTATTGTTACTCAAATATTTTCTACAATTTGAATCGAGATAAATATAGTATGTAGATCATAATGTATTTAATATTGAAATTCATATTACTCATGATGAATAAATATAGTATTTATTGTGAAGCTCATGATGGAAAGCATTGAAGCGCTTTCGTAGCTATTTCCACACAGCCTTGCGGTGATTGTCCAAATCCCAGTCCAATATGAAGTCAGCCTAAAACTTACAAGTTATTAGTTTGGCACATCATAATCTAATATCCAACAACTATTCCTTTCTAATGTCCAAGTCCAAATCCTTGACTTACCCGGACAAGGTCCATTAGCTCTTCCTTCTCAACCATGGGTACATCAATCCATCGTGGGTAACTCATGTCCCTATGATGCTTCAAGATCCATGTGACCTGTGTTGTAAACACCTTTTCATTTTCGCAGCAAGGTGCAGTTTGCCCATTGTTAATTTTTAAAGGTATTTTCCTGTGCTTTCGAAACTTATCAAACTCAATACATTTCGCTGGCCCCTGACTACATCTTGGTGGTTTGGCAGTTCCGGTTGCAGGTGATGCCACATCTTCTGCAGCAGGTTCTAGATACACATTCATAGACCCATAATTAGGAACATGTAAACACAGATGCTAAGCCTTATTCTTGAACCTACAATGCTTATGCTTTGTACAACATGTCAAATTGTTTCAACAAGTGGGGTAGCATCATGGTATGGGCCAACAATATTTATATTGCATACCATTTAGATTTTCATTGTTGCCTCCACTCCTACGCCCACTCAATATTGGACTTGGTATTACAATTTGAGGCGACCTAATTGGGCTCGGTGACTGTGTTGAGTCGTCAGAACTACCCGCAATGCCATCATCATTTGGGGTTTCAGATGAAAGTATTGGGCACCGTGGCCGTCCCATGAATTGATATGGCACAACTCGTATGAACCCTCCAACTCCCCTACAATCTCTTCCTTGTCTGGCTGGAGGCCTTGATGTTTTCCTACAAGAAAACATATATAGCACTCAAGAATAAAGTGAAAATTTGGTACTGTCAATCATCATAGTTGGAAGAAATACATCTGGGCTACTTAGGTGGACACATTGCTCATCACCCAAAGCAGATGCTTCTTTTTTTAGAATTACTAAATGTGTCATCAGTTGTTGTCCTGAAAATGGTTTGCAAATTGATGGACATTAAATCAACTAGAGCTACATATGTGGGTTCTAGCTTAGAGATGTTCAATCAGTGCATATACATAAATAAACAGCCACTATATATATGGATAAATAAGTCAAATTTTCAGATCATTGGCAAATTTTCCACCGATATCCAGCTCCAACTAAAAGCATAAAATATCCACAATTAATAAAGCATAGCTGGTTGCAAAACATCTTATGCAACAACAGTCCAAAGCTCAAAACATCTATTGTGCTACATATGTGGATTCCAACTTAGAGATGTTCAGTCAGTGCATATACATAAATAAACAACCACTATATATATGGATAAATAAGGCATATTTTCAGATAATTGGGATCCAATTTTCCACCGATATCCAGCTTCAACTAAAAACATAAAATATCTACAATTAAGAAAGCATAGCCACTTGCAAAACATCTTATGCAACAGCAGTCCAAAGCTCAAAACATATACTGTGCTACACTACCCACCAAAACCAAATTGGTGATGCAACACTACAAGCTCAACCTGTTTGTCACAATACACGTGTTTGCGAAAATATTACTACCTTGTCCTACCCAATGGTAGGTAACATTATCCTATCATATATATGTATATAATTTATATATATATATATATATAAGACAATGAACCCATGGATAAGGTCCATGTACAGAAGCCCGTAAACCAATTACCATACAAGACATACTTGGTTAAGAGAAATGAAGAAAGCATGTTTTATTCTCTCTATTTTTATGGATTTATGCAAAAGTCCCATACCTGGAAAAAGCTCCTACAGTGGCAATGGTCAAATCACTGAGAGTTGTACCTTGGTTGCACTAAAAGACTAACACAATGTCAGCAGAAATTGGATGCATGCACCAATCTCTTCCTCCCCAGCTCATTTATGCGATGAACCCAAGCTCTACCAATTGCACAGACCCAAAGAAGGCTTCAGAAATTTGCCATGTGGGTACACTGGAAGTGAAGAGCAATTCATGAGGAAAAAACAGCAAGTCATACAAGTAGCTGGTTGTCATAGTTTGATCAACCAAATATATCCTGATGACTTCACCAACCCATCAGATAACATCCTATCATAGCTATCAAATTTGAACAAATTGTGAACCATTCTTCCAATTTTAACCTTTCTAAAGCACTGGACCCAAAAATAATTTACCCCCAAGTCCCAACTTTTCCTTCCCAGGCGCCAATTTATCCCGCCCATTTCAAATTCATGTACAGCTGCAAAATTCTACCAATTCACTATACTCTCCAAATCCAATAGTTTTCATACTTTTTGCTGGATTTAACTTGTATGTAAGAGTGATGTTCGACTGTCTCAATTGCTTCCCAGGACATTAAACTGATTAAGCTAGCAGACTGACATAGTGTTTTTAAGTTATGGTTGGGCCAGCGCCTGTTTAATTGTTCATATATACCAAATAAATTCAGGAAATTCTTACACTTCTCTGTCCCATGACGTGGATAAATATTACCCACTTAGAACTCCTGGACATGCCAACAAGTGATTGTAAACAAAAGGATTAAATCAATTTAACCAAATATGATCACTTAACAATGAACCCACTTGAAATATCCGACAAATTAGAACTCTTAGATGCAACCTTTACTTCAAACCTTTATAATTGTTCATGTGCAAGCCAAATTTGACATTATAATTGTTAATGGACCATTTAGCAAATATTACTGCCTCATCATACACCGGATCATCCCAACAAGTATAAAGGTTAAACAAAGGCTTGTAGTAATTTGACCATGAGCTTATTAAGCTAACCATGTATAAGGTTATTTTTAGTGCTGGTTAGGCCAGTTTATTTAAGTATACGTACCAAATAAATTCAGGAAATTCTTACCCCTCTCTGTCCCATGAAGTGGGTAAATATTACCCACTTGGAACTCCTGAACATGCCAACAAGTGATTGAAAACAAAATGGTTAAATCAATTTAACCAAATATGATCACTTAATAACGAACCCACTCGAAATATCCCACAAATTTGAACTCTTAGATGCAACCTTTACTTCAAACCTTTATAATTGTTCATGTACAAGCCAAATTCAACATTATAATTGTTAATGGACCATTTAGCAAATATTACTGCCTCATCATTCACCAGATCATCCCAACAAGTATAAAGGTTAAACAAAGGGTTGCCCCAATTTGACCATGAGGTTATTAAGCTAACAAGTGGATAAGGTTATTTTAGGTGCTGGTTGGGCCAGTTGCAGTTTATTTAAGCATACATACCAAATAAATTCAGGAAATTCTTACCCCTCTTCGTCCCATGATGTGGATAAATATTACTGCCTTAGAACTCCTGAACATGCCAACAAGTGATTGTAAACAAAATGGTTAAATCAATTTAACCAATTATGATCGCTTAATAATGAACCAACTTGAAAGTTCCCACAAATTTGAACTCTAAGATGCAACCTTTGCTTCAAACCTTTATAAAAGCCAAATAGGTCTTATAATTGTTATTGGGCCATTTAGCTCACATTACTTCATTAGAACTCCAAACATACTTAGAGATATCGTGAACAAAAGGCATATGCAATTTGACCATCTATGATAGCTTAATAATGAACCAACTTGAAATTTTGCACAAATTTGGACTCTAAGATGCACCCACCTATTGAAACCTTTATGAGAACATGTAAAAGCCAAATTCCATAATATAATTGTAAAATCAACTAGATGTTTACTTGATCACGTTATGCAGGCATTGTATATGACCTATATATTGCCCATCTTGGATTTGCATATTTATGAGGTAATTTTTTTGTGATATTACGAATTCAGTTTGATTTTGGTTGCAAGCCATTAAAATGTTAGGAAATATATCTATTTCTCACATCCTTTGGTTTGACAATGTCCACCTACTTTTGTGAGTGGCGTCATCCCATATATTCAATAACACGCACACCATATATATACATACAAATATATATACATGCTGCCATGTATGTATATATATATGTTATGTCTAACATATATATATACATGGGTAATACACCAATTACCATACAAGACACAACCTATATATATATAGTGTGTGTGTGTGTGTGAGGGAGTTGGATATCATTAGAAATATTAGAAATAGGGTTAAATGCTAGCTTATGTAGGTTAAATAAATAAAGAGGGAGGAATGATATATTTTTCTTCCAAATCGATGGGGTTGCAATGCAAAGCCGAAATAGGGTCCACATAATGGCACCAGCTATATGCCATTACCATCAAACACCTCGGACGGATATCACCTGCCATAAAGAGTGGATACCACCAAAATAAAATTTCCGGATTAGCACAAAATGTTTATAGATAAGTGTTAGATAACATGCAAGAAGCACAAGCTCATCATAGTCTATTGTGTAATATATAGGTACTAACAGTGTATGCAAATACATATCATAACCTGCGTTGGCCTAACAGCTTGGCAAATAATATTACACAACATGCTGTAAATTTAAACAATTACTTCAACCAAGCCTATCTCCTAAATGGACCAAGTGTGGACTCCAATGCACCCAACGTGAATCCATGGTCCACGAGGTTAACATGAGGTGTCTTTGGATATACATGGTCATAGGTTGTCGAAAGCAGCCGCCTATATGCAAACAAAGAGGGATGTGTTAGTTCCGGCGTAATTTTTAAAAAGTTATAGAAGGGAAACTATACAGGCACTAGTTCAATGTGAAGGAAAACAACATTCCTGCAAAACGACGTTTATATACACTACTCCTCATCAGACAGAACATCATCATCATAATCCGTCTCTTCTAGATCAGAACAAGACTGACTGCCTTGGCCTCTATCTGAACCCAACTCAACCTCTACGTTGTCAATAAAATCTCTGGCGAGGGGTTGCTGTCCAGATGACCCAACCAATGTTGAACCATCAAACTCAAATGGTTGTATATCAGGCCTATGGAGTGGTGTAGCCACACCAACATCAGCACAGTCAACTTTCCTTTCAGATTCCACATCTTGATACGCCTCACCGTCACTTGATGACGTCTTATGATCCTTGTTTATATGCAATTGTGGGATGTCATATACATTCCTATTCGTGAACTTTTGTACAACATACCAACTACCTTTCACTCTTCTATCTTTGACGTAGAAACATTGTTCAGCTTGGCAAGCTAAAACAAAGGGCTCATCTTTGTATCATGTCCTGGCAAGATTGACACTAGTCATATGTGAATCCATTCGGACACCTCGTCTTCGATCGCCAACGTCAAACCAGTCATAGCTAAACAAGTAGACTCAACGCCATCCCATATAATGTAACTCTATAACGTCATTTAGGACACCATAGAAGTCCAAATTGTTTGCTTGCTCATCACCAGTGACTAAAACACTAGAATTTTGAACGCAGCGACGTTGTTCTCAATGCTTTGTGTGGAACCTTTTACCATTAACGATGCACGCAGCGTACGATCTCACCTGTGATTCAGGGCCGCAAGCTAAGGCATATAGATCGTGTGCTACTTCAGTAGGGGTATGTTCAGGCATAGTTTGGACCTGGAAAATTACAACCAAGTCTTTTAATAAGCATGAAATTATGTGTGATTGATGTACTGTGGGTAGATACTTAAAACTTAGTTCAGACATTTATCATGGCAAGTGTGAGTGGGGTGACATACACGTTTCTTGAACCATGTAGGAAACTCTAGCCGATGGGTTCCATCGGCCAGAGTTGGGTTCTTTTCCTTACAAAATCGATAGTGCTCATTGCAAGAAATATGGTATTATTGACATTTCCCAAAATGGTCGACAATAAGATCCAAAATAGATGTACAGTAAGTAGCTTAAACACAACAAGTTCAGTAAGCAGGTGTTAAGTGCATAAAATATGTAGACAATATAAAAGATGCATACTCTATGTAGGCAGCAATCTCGGTGCAATTGTTAAGCACATACCAACAAGCTAAGGATAATAGTTGAGGATCATATTGTATAGGTGATGCCACACCCAGGGGATGGACCTTTTGTGTGAAGATGCTAAATCCAGCTACCCTCTCATCGTCCAAAGCATCAATGTTGCAATCCGATCAGTTGAATTGCGTCTCAATATCGTCGAGATACATTGAGCAAAATGCCAGGCATTCAACATGAATGTATGCTTCCGCTATTGATCCCTCTGGGCGAGCCTTATTCTTAACATAACGCTTGAATCTTCTGAGAAACCGTTCAAATGGGTACATCCACCTATATTGAACTGGTCCAGCAAGCAACGCCTCACGAGGCAGATAGAGAGTTAGGTGGACCATCAAATCGAAGAATGACGGTGGAAATATCATCTCCAACTTGCATAGAATAAGGACGATATCACTTTTCAGCTTTGCCAAACTGTCCACACTTAGAGTTCGTGCACAAATCTCTTTGAAGAACTGACTGAGCTCTATCGAAGGTTGTGCACCATGGTTTCGCAAACACGCCCCCACCACAATAGGGAGTAGTCTCTACAAGAAAACATGACAGTCATGCCTTTCATCGCTGAAATTTTGCAGTCACGAACAGAAACACATCTTGAAATATTTGCCGCGAACCCATCTGGAAACTTCACATTGGCCAACCACTCAGAAAACATTTTCCTCTCTTCACCATTTAGTGTAAAACATGCATGTGGCATAAAACACCGGTCACCATGCTGCGTCAAATGAAGTTCCTTTCTTATCCCTAAATTTGCTAGATCACGACGAGAGTTAATATTATCTTTACTCTTTCCAGGAATGTTGATTAGGGTGCCGAGTATGTTGTCACATATAATCTTTTCAATATGCATTACGTCAAGATTATGCCGAAGCTGAAGGGAGGGCCAATACAGTAAGTTGTAGAAAATACTTATCTTGGTCCCTTCAGCAGTCCGCTTTCTCTTATTCCGACCTTTGCCAAATTTCACGTCCCCAAGAAGACTGAGTTGACAGACACTATCCAGCCCGGATAAGTGGTTAGGTGGCATGCGGTGGTCATCCTTTCCGTTGAAACAAGAGTTTTTCTTCCGCCATACGTGGATTGCGAGAAGGAAGTGACGATGTCCCATGTAACAATGCTTACTACCAAAGGTCAACCACATAGAATCTATATCTGAATTGCATGAAGGACAGGCCAATTTCCCTTTAGTCGACCAACCCGACAGGTTCCCATATGCGGGGAAGTTGTTTATTGTCCATAGTAATGCCACATGCAATCTGAAAGTTTCCTTCTTGTACACATCATATGTATGGACCCCATTTTTCCAAAGCTCATTCAATTCATCTACCAAGGGCTACAAGTATACATCAATCTCATTTCCAGGTGATTTTGGACCAGGAATAATGAGAGACGTGATGAAGAATTGCTCGTTCATGCAGAACCATGTAGGCAAGTTATATGACATGAGGATAATGGGCCAGAAATTATACGGCTTTGCAAGGTTGTTGAAAGGATTGAAAACATCACTCGCTAAACCAACCTGATATTGTGAGCATCTACAGCAAACCAACTATGATCACTATTGAAAGTAGTCCAAACTTGTGCATCGGTCGGATGCCTCATAGTACCACCTTCACTGAGGCTATGCTCTTTATGCCATCTCATATTAGCTAAAATCTTAGGTGACATATATAGTCGTTGCAAGCTTGAGATCAAAAGAAAATGACGCAACACCTTCTGCGGGATTAAACGGTTGCTATGTGTATTTGGCAACCACCAAGGGGCATTGCATTTTGGACACTCATTCATATCTGCATTTGTAACACCCTACTCCTTCCTTCCTTTTTCTGACGTAAGCAATTACATCAGATGTGATAGACAGCCCGCTCCTCCTCTCTAATGTCTAAGAGCCCCATTACGCGTGCCAGATCCCGATGGCGTGTTTTTAAAGATACTACGTGATTTCTAAAGTTAGCTTTGTGTTTTAAAGTTATGTGTATTTTAAATGGAAGATTCCTATTATTGTTTAACTAAAGAATATTTTAAATAACTCAATTATAATATCTTTGAAGAGCTCCAAAAATATTATAATTGTGGGAATCATTTTATATAAATGATTCCAGTTATTTAAAATATTATGCGATCTAAATAATGATGGAATCTTTAATTAATTTAATAGTTTTATTCTTTTAAATATTTTAGTAAGACTTCATCATTTTATAAATGATGAAGGAATATTATTTTAAATAATATTCTATCTTTATTCCTCTCAATGCTTTTAATTAAATAAATGTTTATGTGTTTTTAAATCAGTGTTTAAGGGTCATCGTAGACCATTTTATAGACCCCCAGAGAACGGGTTTTAGTATAAACCCCAGCCCCGCTCTCTTTCTCCCTCACTTTTCCCTCCCCTCTCTCTCTCTCCTCTCTTTCTCCCTCTCAGCGTACGTGATACGCGAGCCCCCCCTTGCCGAACGCTCCACAGCCCAGCCCGGCGCCGCCGTGTGCCGGTGAGCCTCACCGCCCCTCCGACCGGCCTCCCCTCACGCCGGCGAGGCTCCCTGCACCGGTAGCTCCTACCCACGCTCTTTCCTCCTCCTCCTCGGCAGTGCAAGCCCGAATGGGCTTAGTGCTCCATGTACCACCGTACGCCGTTCTCCGGTGCCACCACTCCCTCGGTAGCCTCCCTTGCCACCGACCGGTCCCCTCCAGCGGCCTCAGCCCCTCCCATGCAGCCACCTCCCTCCACCATGCACAAGCACAGCAAACCCATGCACGGGTTCACTATGCAGCCTCCTAGCGCCGCCGTGCGCAGCCACCGGCCACCACCATGAGACTCCCCAGGTCTCCCCCTTCCTCCTCCCATGAACTCACAACCAATAGGCCTTTCCTCCACCTCCCGGTGTTCCCCTCTCCACCGCACGGTTTTCTCCTCCTCTACTGCCGTACACCGCCACCCACGGCAAGTGACCACGCTCTCCAGCCCCCTCAGGCCACCATGAAGCCAACCGGACCACCCTTGGCCCCGATCTGCCACCCACGGCCACACACTCTCTCTCACTCTCCCACGGCTTCTCCTCCCTCACAGTGCACGGCAAGCCACCATAGCCCACCGTGCCGACCACCACCGAGCCTCCAAGGCTCCACTAGCAACCTCCCCTAGCCTAGCTCAAGCCTAAACCACCACTTTATGTGGTGGATAATCACTGCACGTGATAGATAGTCACTGCGCGTGACTGACCGCCACTGTACACAGCGAGATCCGCCGTGATACGCTCTCTTCTAGCATCATTGAGGCCACCTTAGGCCCTTCCAAGACCACACATAGCTATCCAAACGCCTAAACAGCCACTGTACGCTGTGTAGCCACCCTGTACGTTCCTTTCGGCGTTATTGCGGTGACGATCAACGAGCGACGCACGGGTTATCCCGTCGATGGTATAAATCTCTATCCTTCGCTATTTATATTAGATGTTAAATGCATGCTAGTTGACTAGGTTGTGAACTGTGCTGCTAGTATTATAGGGTTTGTTGTGTAGTATGGTGATGTGACACGCTGTGGTGAAGTGTTGGGCGTAGTTGGGAAGCGTGCTGTATAGTGTTGTGGACTGTGCTGTGAAGTGTGGTGGTAGTGTATATGTAGTAGTAGTGGCGTAGCCTAGTGCCGTGAATGGAGTACGCGAGGAGTGTACTCCATATGGAGAGACGATGCACCGTATGGCGTGTATGCCATAGTGGTGACGTGGCCTAGTGCCGTGTAAGGAGTACATGTGGAGTGTACTCCGTGTAGTGGGATGATGCACCGTATGGCGTGTATGCTATAGCGGTGACGTGGCGTAGTGCCGTGTATGGAGTACGCGAGGAGTGTACTCCATGTGGTGAGACGGTGCATCGTATGGCGTGTATGCCATAGCGGTGACGTGGCAGAGTGTTGTGAATGGAGTATATGTGGAGTGTACTCCACGTTGGAAAACGATGCATAGTACAGCATGTGTGCCGTATTAGTGATATGGCGGAGTGTCGTGAATGGAGTATACGAGGAGTATACTCCAGGTAGTGGAACGATGCACCGTATGGCATGTGTGCCATAGTGTTGATATAGCGTAATTTTGTGAAGGGAGTACACGTGGAGTGTACTCCATTGTAGTGGAGTGACGCACCATATGGCATGAGTGCCATAGTGGTGATGTGGCGTAGTCCTGTGAAGGGAGTACATGAGGAGTGTACTCCATGAGGTACAGCGATACACTGTATGACGTGTTGCGAAGATAAGGGTGATTGCGTAGTTGATGGGCGAAGGGCTTGATGTATAGTGTCGAAAACTGTGAAATAGTGTCTTGAAGTGTGAGATATGGCCTGTAGTACAAGGCGATGAGTGTCGCCATGTAACTGGCCTATGGCTAGAAGTAAGTGCGAAGTAGCTAAGAAGGTATCAAAGTAGCGCTGGGAAAGCATGACTGGGCAACGTCACTAAGTGACGTGGTCGATTAAGAGGTCGTACTTGTGATGGGTAAAGAGTTAGCGTAAGAGTGATGTAGCGGGAACGTGACGAGGTGTCACGTTGTGACGGGAGTATGTGAGGAACCGTACTCGTGATGAGTGGGAAGTTCATGTATAGGTGACATAGCGGAATGTCAGAGCTGACATGACAAGGTCACGGTATAGCTTGGGAATGGTCTCGAGCTATATGGCGTGACGTAAGGTGGTGCGGTATATGCAGTAGTAGTGATACGGCTGTAGTCTACGGCAATGAGCGTTGTCGTGTAGACTACTTATGGCCAGGAGTATGTGCTAAGTGGCCAAGAAGTATCAGAGTAGTGTAGCAGAAGCATGATTGGGCAACGTTGTGAAGTGACGTGGTCAATCCTGAAGCTGTGCTGTGATGGGTTAGGATATATGTGAGGTGACGTGACAGGGTCACGGTATAGCTTGGGATTTAGTCTCAAGCTATGTGGCGTGGCGTAAGATGTAGTTATGGACAGAGTCCCATTGTGTCAAGTGTTGGGATGAACTGTCATGAGGTACGGCTAGCGTGAAGGGTCGTGCTAGCCGAGTTATGAGAAGGTTGGTAATGGAGTATGGAGTTCGCCATACGAGCTTGTGACCAATGTATTAAATGATGGTCTCAGGTGATAAAGGAGTAAGGTACGTGTGTTATCTGGTTAAACGCACGTGCCGGACGGATTCCCCATATGTAATGGGTAATCTGTCCTAAGCATGGTTACACGATACTTAAGCCTCGGAGTGGCTTAGAGCCGTGTGATGTGAATGGATGATCATGAGAAGTAGAGTGAGCTAAGATACTTGAGGATAATGATGAGAGTACTTTCTAAGAATGTGATGCATGACTTAGTTAGTCTAAGTCATGCATCGGAACGTGGTTAATGAGAAGAACGAGACGGAGGTCTTAGTGTCTTAATCCTAAGGTGAATCATGAGTTCACCTTAACGAGTAAGCCCTCGAGGTAGAATGTAAGGTTGAAGGAAGTAGAGACCGTAATGGGTCTCCAAGGGTTTTATCATAGTAAGGAACGTGGAAGAGCACGGGATAGAAGGACAGTGTTCTAAGTAAAGAATAGCTCTATTTCTAGTTCAGTTGCTTATGCACTAGATAGAGATTAACGTTAAGGTTATGTATGCATGTAGGTGCCATCTGACACGCGCATGAATGGACTGCATGGTATGAAAGTAGCATGGAGTCCAGGTAAGTGTTACATTCATGCTCTTCTAGAGTTTTCTAAAGTACGTAAGAAAAAGAAAGATGAACGGTTTTCCCATGAAAGATGCTTTATGAAAGGACACGAAAGATGTTTTTGAGAAAAGCATGCTAAGTATTGAAAGTATAAGTATGTACGGCCCCTCTATGAAAGCTCCTTTTTACGCACCCAAAAGTATTAATTGTATGCATGTGAATGGATGACTATACGTGTATCTATTGTACGTATTTTCTAAAGAAAATAAAGGAAGTTTTGAGGGTCATGCCTCGAGCTGCAAACCGATGCTTTAAGAGACGCAAAGAAAGTGTTTTAAAACGTCCTGAGAACCGATGTTAAGATGTCCCTACGAACTGATGTTTTAAACGATGCCATGAGAGATGATGTTTAAGCCATGTTTTTAAACGAAAAGAATGTTTTCTCATGCAAAGATGTTCTTCCATGAAAGCATGAAATGAAAAGAAAAAAAAGAATGAATGCCCATGCCCATGCCCATGCAATGAAATGAATGAAAGCCTCAGCTCTTTAGAGCTAACATGAATGAAATGAATGAATGAATGGCATGCGGCATAAATGAATGTATGAAACTACGTAACGGCCATAAGAATGAATGGAAAGGGGTACCCAATGAATGAATGGGCAGATTGCAATGCCGGGCAGTAGTATCTGGTAGTGCACCCAGTGCTGCACCCTAACGGAAAGGGATTCCAACCCGTGGCCACAGGTGAATCCATTGGCCCAAAAGGCTGCTAACCCCAGTACGCGGGGCGTAACGACGTGCACTAGCCTATGAAAGTGAAAAGAAAAGTAAATGTATGTATGAATGCACTGCATTCTTCAAGAAATGAAGCTAGTGACGGGGGAAAGGTTTTAAAGAAAAGAAAAGCATGTTTAAAGAATGAGAGCCCCCGTTCACTGATGTTTTTAATGAAAGCATGTATGCATGTACGTATAGTATGTATGCATGATGAATGCATGAATGAAAACCTACGTTGCTATATTTTAACGGTATGAAGTAACGCTTACTGAGTATTCGACTCATTTTAGTTTTTATGTGTCCCCTCCCATCACAGGAAGCTAAATGGACAGTACGCCCAGGAGGGACACAGCCAAAGGGAAAAAGCACGAAGGTCTAGGCATGAAGGTTTTAAACGTACGAAAAAGTCTTTTTATTTTAAAGAATTTTATTTCCCACTCCAAAACCCTTTTATTATAAAAGAACTTTTTATTTTATAACGTAGAGTCTTGCACCTTGGGAAGGACTGTAAAAGGTTTTAAGTTGGACGGTAATTCCCGTCGTATTTTCTAAAATATTTTCAAAAAGGTCCACCCCAAGGACGGGCGTTACAGCATTGTCCTTCCAAAATAACACGCAATCATTAGGGCAAGCATGTATTTTGTGGTATTTGAATCCTAAATCCCGCTCCATTGACCGTGCTACTTCGTAAGAATGTGGGAAATGAGCGTCTAGAAATGCAGTCCTCAACAACTTTAGGAAAAGATTGAATGACTTTATCAACCAACCCCCTATGGCTTTAATGTGAACCAACTTCACAATGAAGGAGAGCTTTGAAAACTGTTTACACCCCTGGTAAAATGGGCGTCGTGCATCATCTAATAGTTTGTCAAATGAGAAGGAAGGGGTTGCCTCGCCTATAGGTGGGTGAACTCTAGGTCCGGCATCATCATCCACCTCACCCATGAACGTGCCTTCCCTAATGTCATCTAACATCTGCTCCATGTCATCAATATATTCA
>QEOT01002105.1:129017-145097 GCA_003123785.1 Pterocarya stenoptera
TCATCATCCACCTCACCCATGAACGTGCCTTCCCTAATGTCATCTAACATCTGCTCCATGTCATCAATATATTCATCTTCATCACTAGGTGACGCTGGCAGATTGTCATCACTAACATCCAGAATCTCGTCTTCCCCATGAAATATCCAAGGGTTATAATTTGGATTAATCCCATTTAGGAACAAGTGTGTTTCCACCTCGGGTATAGGGAGGAAGATATTATTATAGCATGAACGGCAAGGACAACGGATGCGGTCAGTTCCCGTTGCGTTTGCTTGTGCAACTGTAAGGAAATGTTAGACCCCTTTAGCATACTGGGTTGACATGAGTCTATTTCTCAGGTGCATCCAACTTCTGACCATCTAGTAACAAAACAATTATAGTTAATTAGAGTATCTTCAGATGACGAGGGCGACGGTGTGAAAGTCGTCCTCGAGATGGGGTTATAAGCACGAGTCATTGAAAGAGGCAAAGCCGTGATTTTCACATGGCCAAAACAAAGCAGGGTAGGGATGCAAGCATCTTTAGTTGTTGTGATAAAAACAATAAAATCAACAAAAATACCAACAAATCAGCAATTAAAAACACCGATATGGGTAAGCTATAGACTTGTCCACATCGAACTATACAAAATATCTGATATTGAATATAGGTGGTTGTTGGGTGAGGATTCAATGTCGTGACAAGTAGGATTATCCTCATATATGAAAAATGCAAACTTAGTCAAATAGTTGAAGATTGAAAATCAACATCTAGCCAATTTTGATGTTTTGGCATACAATAACCATGTAGACATGTTTTATATATGATGTCTGGTTCGATGAGCAAGTCCTATATTCGAAGCATAGCTGTTTGCTTTTTCTTTTTTTATAGGTAATCATAGTCATTTTATTAATAGAAAATCCCTTGTACATAGGTAGTATACAAGAGAAGGAATGTAAGTGATTCTAGTTAGGTATATCTATGGTCTAAGGAGAATAGTTTAGGGGGGGGGGGAAATTATGTTTTCTGGCTTAGTGAATCCGTTGAGTCATTCTGATATCCCAAGGGTCAAATGACTTAATGGAATCTGGTGGGAATTAATATTTAAGGTGCAGGACTTACTGTATAACTAGGTTTTCCACTTTCAGTATTGAAAGGGATATGTGTTTTGTGATCCTATCCTTCTGGGCTGTTTTGTAAATGCATAATTAGAACAAAAAATAGCCACTAGCCTAAACAGAGTAGAACAGTAAAATTTAGAAATGGACGAATATGATGCAAAAAGTTTAAAAACCCAAGCTATCTGGCCAGTTGACAACTCCTTAAATATGTAGGATATATTATATAAAGAATTGGCAATTGCAACTTTTCGTAAAGTTGTTGTTTTAGATTTACTCCATTTTTCAGTCGGAGTAAGCGAGAGTTGTACATGACGGCCTTTAATTAAACTGAAATATCAATAATTCTCTATTATAAACTGTGGTGGAGATCATGAATAATATATAGTAGCAGGGAAATGGAATATACACACATATCTAACCGATTAACAAACAAAGACATGTTATAAAAATAAACTCACAAAATGACTTGGTTTGATGTGGCACGTCGAATTATATGCATAGTTTTATAAATCTCTGTGTGAGTTTTAACACTTCTTATATATATACGCACACATAAATATAAATATATATAAATTTATATATAAGAGTTGTACCTAGTACCAAAATACTGTTAGGACGTGCATTGTGCAAACTATTAACTAAGAAGACAACAAACATGCATGAATGTTTGCTTAAAGGTGAGCATATAAATGATTGGATGCTAATATGATATGCCATCATACTACTGCTCAATGAATCACTTTTAGCCTTCTACAGTACTACAAGTACATATATCATGACAAAAGCTAGCTAGCCAATAATAGTTATTTTAGCCTTTCCTCCTTGACCCTTTTCCCTTTCACCAGTCCAGCATCATTATATTTTGGCTTATCTATGATCTATCCTCCTTGACCCTTTTCCCTTTCACCAGTCCAGCATCATTATATTTTGGCTTATCTATGATCTACCCCTTTCATAACAAATAGGTTTGAAAATTGGAAGCAAAGGTTCCTAATTATTGAGCTCCAAATCACATATATATCATGGTCTACCATAATAAGAAGGCTATATGCTATTGCATGAGATTTTCGTGGAGAGCTTGATGCTCTAGAGAGCTCTACCTTTGGATAGAGGTCCCTCAGTTATAGCCGGATGGGAGGACGTTATTTTTTAAAAAAGTCATATTTAACGTAGTACAATATTGAGATCTATGTGAAGAACCATTCTCTCAACAACCTTACACCACAAAAGTAATTTAATTTTAAAGCTCAACGGATGTATACATCAGCTGTCATACACCACAATACGTACTGTGGTGTATGACAGCTAAGTAGAAGAACTCCTGAGTGCCTAACAAGCAGACAAGAACAAAATTAGTAGAAAATTATAAAGAAACTGCAAGTTAAGTAGAGGATTATAATTAGGTTCTCCTCTTTATACACATGGTATGCAAGTTTGCCCGATATTACTACAACTTGTACCTAGCTAATGCTTACTCTGCCTCACTACCCAATTTTTCTCTTTTTTGGGAATCTAGATGACTGCTTCATATGTATCCCTTTTTTCTTCAAACTTTTTTCTTTTATTGGCAGCCTATAAGGTATCTTTTCTCTGTGGTATCAGTATCTAGTTTTGTGTATTAGTATGAAGCATCCACACACGAGGGTGATGGATAATTCATTATCCATTTGTAGTATCCGGATTAGCTAATTTTAGGAATAGCAAATATAATGATATATTTGATCATCCATGAATTTCCATGCAAGAAAATGAGCTTGCAGTAAACTATTACTGGGCTAAGGTTTCATTTCTCTTCTTGATTGGCCCGGTTTTGAGTATTGACATTCATTTCCAAAATTGGTGAATACAGGTAGAAAATACATCAAATATATGCACGAAAAATGGCAAACTGATTGTTTCAATAGTTTAGGTAAGGTAACTGGCAATACCTTTAAGATTTACCAACCCAGTGGCTGTCGTGGTAGATGAGTGATGGAAATTGATGGAATAGATTCTCTGGTTTTCATCTTAATTCGCTGGTTCATACAGATCCCCCAACAACAAGCCTGTCCCAAATCAAATAAAATTGAATAAACGGCTTCATAGCTAGATGGAGGGTAGCATAAAAAATCAGTAAGCAATTAGGACTTCTAATTGCAGAAACCCTAACACGCGAAATATAGGGTGCAAATTACCTCACTCTTTATCGTGCTTTCCGCGAGAAGGATGATGGTGGTGGCCTTGGGAGGAAGCGGCGAGGCTGGAGGCGCCTTAAGAAGAAAACGAAATTGCAATCTATAGCAGTGTTCCTTTCAGGAATGCTGAATGGAGACGGGAACATCAATGAGAATCCACCCTAAACATGTACAGTGGGAATTACGAAGGGGGAAAGCATGAGGCACAAAACAGAAATACCTGATCTTTTATAGCGGTTTATTATAAATTTGCCGCAACAAAAATTATTACCGACGTTATTCGAACGACGCATTGCTGGGAACCTTTTGCAATGCTAAAATGCGCCCCAAAAAATTTAAACCCGTTGTAATAGAACAAAACACTGTTCATTGGCGCCCATCTACCCAAGTCGCTCCTTAATTTTGCGGCGCACATTGATGTTGTCATAATTAGTCCCAAATTTCGTCGATTTTAATTGCGGCGCTAAGAAAAACGCCGGTAAAGGCCATATTCCTTGTAGTGAGTGTAATTGCACAATTCCTATTCATAAACATTTTAACATGTATAAATCACATGAGATTTTAGACGTTGACTTATTTATTCATGAACATTGTCACATTCAACCCCCTACCTTTATTTTTCCAAAGACCATTATCCAATCTAGATGCTGCATGCTTGATAGAAGTCTTGCATGTTCATTACTTGTTCAATTCCTTACTTAGATTCATGTTTCAACCTCAATTGAACACACGGATGAATGATCAAGCCTTTACTCCACCATTGATAGACATTGATCGTCACTACAGATTGCCATCCTCAAGGTTTAACAGTTTAATATAACTCCACCATCACGTCAAATGCATATTAGCTACTCTTAACTAATACATCTACTATGCATAAAATGGAACACCAAGATCCGACAAAGCTGCCTCTAAACTTCTAATGATCCGGATGCAAAAATAAGAGAAAATCAAATAAGAAGAAGAGCAACTAAAGATTTAAGTAAGCATCTTGAAAAATTACTTAAGTGAACCAAGGGAATGCATAAAACACGTATTGCAACTTTAGCAACGAAATTGCCATCTAGCATATGAAACTTGTTTGGTAGATCCATGCACCAACTGCACTAATTTATCTCTCGCAGTGTTCCTAACAATAAAAATGATATATATTTTTTTTTCATCAAAGAAAGAACAAATACAAGATATAAATCGAATCCACGAAAGATTGGATTAGGCAAACATGTTTTCGTAACAGTTGAACGCTTTACAGCCCCTCCTATATTTTTCATTTAGTCATTCTGTAACCATGTATATTTTTCAAGAAGTCAAACTATGCACTTAACAGTAGGATTGTCCACCGACCTGACCCGACCCCACCTAGAAAATCCAATTTCTGACCCGATCCGAATCTGTCCCATACCGATTACCAGTTAAGCCATTGCCCATTAACCGATTATCCGAATTCTTGTTTTTATTTTTGGTTTTTTTGTTTTTTGGTTTTGTTTGGAGAGATTTCTCCCAAATTCCAATAACCCAGTTCCAAATCACAATCACCCACGTGATAATCATCTTAAAATCGAAATCGGATGGAACAACCCAGAAGAAGAAATCAGATGGAACAACCAGAAAAGCACAGAAGAAGAAATCGGATGGAACAACCCAGAAGAAAAATCGGATGGAAAAATCTAGAAGAAAAATAGAGAAGAAAAAATCGGATGGAAAAACCCAGAAGAAAAACACAAGAAAAATCCAGAAGAAAAAATCGAATGGAAAAATCCAAAAGGAAAACATAGAATAAAAACCAGAAGAAAAAATCGAGAAGAAAAACCCTGAAGAAAAAGAAAACACTGAAGGAAAAAAAACACTGAAGATTGCTTTTAGAGTCCTTCGATTCTCCAGAGAAAATAGTTTCACACGAAACTATCAAAATACGTTTCAAATCTCTGAGCCCGATGTTGTTGCATAGCTCCAACAAATATATATTTGTTTAAATATTCCAAAGTCTTCCAGAATCATCATGAACATCCAATCTTAGCTTTTCATTTCTAAAGCTAGCAACGCCAGCCCATTGACCAAAATTTTTCAAAAGAATTGATTTGTGCACACCTTTATGGAAACGATATGGCAGTCATCTATAGAAGAAGAAAATGAGATGGTTTTCAACAAAGAGAGACAGTAAAATAAAAAATGAACTGAAAATCAGAAATAGAAATAAGTTAAAATTGGGTAATGGGTAATACCTGTTTTCGATTTTAACCGTAAACGGGTCGAACTAATTTGGAAAAAAATGGGTCGGGTCGTTTTTGTGGGTTTTTTTTCAGTCCTACTTAATAGTGATTGAGTGAAAGCATATGTTCTTTCATGTAATTCATATGATGGCATGATTCATTATCCATGATTAACTTCCTCAATTCTTCGGAAGACATGTAGGAATAATGGACAAACCCATGACACAATTCTGTTGGGCAGCTATAATGAACTTTTCAAAGGCACCCCTTCTCTGAAGTGGCAATGCTAGATGTCTTGTGGTTAGTGAGAGCTAAAAAGAAGACCGACATACGAATATTAATCAGACATCGTATCCAAGGTGCCTATCCAGTAATATCATTAGCGGATAATGGGGCACACAATTTCGAGTGTTGAAAACAGGTTTGCATAACGACTTTCATTTATCTTAGACTCAATGCTTCAGAAAACCTCAACATTTTCACCAGTCCATTAGTAGATTTATCTAGCCACATCTCACAGTCTTGATCAATATCCATCCAATGTTTTTGAGCTTGACATTTAACCGATCATGCAGCAACTACAGTCTGCAGTATGACTAAACCATATATCAAATAGCAAGAATAGACCAAAACCTTAAGCTCCAAAATTCGCTGAAACTCCATTGGTGTGCCCTTGTTACGGAAGTTTAGCCCCAAGATATTTACTTTCCATTTACAGTTTTTCAAATAAGGGAACTAAGGCATTGACTTGCCTTATTTTGTTATGTAATCAATTAGTTTTTATTTTGTTATGTTGGCATCAATTGCGTACGTACGTTCGAATAAGGGAATGTAAATTCCTTCCTTGTAAGTTTAGTGCTTATAAGTTTGGGAAGAATTATTTGAATGACATCAGAAAAATATTCACGCAATTTGTTTGCAGAGGTGGGTTCCCTCACAAAACAAACCAACTTTTCTTCAATATTATTCACAATAGGTAGAACACGTCGGGTTGATCCGTCATCTTTTCCTGTTGAACCACCAATTACACAATCAATCGCTCGTGCTCGTAACAGCCCTCTGGTAGAAATGCTCGATATGTATCCGCCACCGAATCAAATGGGGACAGTATAACCTGAATAATAAATACATGTAAACTTGAGTAAGATTTTTTTTTTTTTATAATCATGATAAGAAAATAAAACCAAACTTAGCAAAATGTAGACAAAATATGATCACAAACCTTCGAAAGTGCTTCAGCTTTGCTCATTTCATGGCTCAAAAATTTTGAATATATAGCTAGCAGCACCAGTTGTTTGTTTCAGAAAGGAAGAAAATGATATGTGAAAGAGGTTTGTTTTATGCAATCAGAGACCACTATTAGCCCCTACAAATAATCATGTCATATAAATCATGGGAAATTCATTAAATAGCGTGATGCTAATATAGCAAATGAAGCTTATTGCTTCATGTTGTTTACAGATGGTAGGCGATGCCTTTTTCTTGTCCACTTATTATTATTACATTCAGAAACTGTAAATTCTAAATCCTAATCAAGTGAAAGTTATCAAAATGAATAAATTGAGATTTAAGTGATTACATATATCACGCTACTACTTTTATCTTTTTATATATTGAAGATGTCATCATTTTTTAAAGTTAAAAAAAGTGAAAAAATATTGATAAATACACAGTTTTATAATTTTCAAACTGTGTTGTTTATTAAATAAACAAATTGAATTTGAATTTATCCTGCTCAAGTTTGAACTATTTGTAAATGAAAAATATACTCATCATCTAATTCACAGTACACACCATATATTTATTTTTTTCTCTTACCAAATGTATGGTATATGTGTGATGAGTACATAAATTCAATTAGTTTAAGAAGAATAAAACAAAAAAAAAAAAAAATTCAAAAATAAAAATAAGTGTGGTATGTGGGGATATGAATAGCAAAGCTCATTCCTAAATATATAGGTAAGGTAATGGCATTGTTAAATCCACGCGGTACAAGATGTCAAAGAAGTAAATTAAATGTCATGGCCGTGGGCACAAATTTCATGGGGCACAATATAGAAGATTTGCATGCCAACAAAAACAAATTTACAGGAGAGGCGTCGGCTGAATTTTCAGTGCTCATGCCTCTAAGTCATTTATGGTGGTTAATGAGATGAGACTTCAGGATGGAATTTTGTTATCATCTTCGGAAGAGGTTCATGAAGGGGTGGTAATTAGGTACTTTGAGCAGGTCTTAGCACATAAACAGGTTCATTCCCTACTTGATCTATCTTCTATAGTCAGTAAAACCATTTCTGAGTGTGATAATGATATGATATATCAGCTCCCTTCAATCCAAGTTATTAAAGATGTAGTTTTTTCCATCCCTGTGAATAGTAGTCCTGGCCCAGATGGATTTGGATCAGGTTTTTTTCAAGCTTGTTGAAGTATTGTGGAGAGGGAATTTGTTTGTAGTGCATGATTTTTTTCAAGGAGTGGAATTGCCTTGTTTTGTTTTACTACGTCAGCTCTTGTCCTTATTACAAAGGTTGAAAACCCGGCGTCCTTTTATAAGTTTAGGCCGATTAGTTGATTTTCTGTGTTTTATAAAGTGTGCTCCAAGATTCTTGTAGATCGTTTGGCTACTATTTTGCCATGCATTATATCCTAGGAACAAGGTGCTTTTATTAAAGGAAAGAGTATATTTGAGAATATTAGTCTTATTCAGGAGATGGTCCATTGTATTAACAAATCTGTGAGGGATGGAAATATTATCTTTAAAATTGATATGGCTAAAGCTTATGATAGTGTGGATTGAGAGTTTTTGTTCCATGTGTTGGAAGGTTTTGGTTTTTCTGAGGTGGTGTGTGATTGAGCTTCATTATTGCATATTTTATACATGTAAAACCAATAAACTTTTAATTATTTAATTATTGATTTTAGATGAAAAAATAATTAAGAGGGATAAATCCAAGTTATGATTTAAATTAATTAATAGTATAGTTTATGCTTGATTTTAATATTTGTGATTTAATCTGATAATGTTTCTTCATATGCACAACACACTTTTAATATTTTTCATTTTTTTTGTCTAGTTTTACTTTTGTCTTTATTTATTTATTTTATTTTTGTTTATCTTGTTTTATTTCTATTTTTATTTATTTATTCATTTGTTTTTTTTTAGTTTTTTTTTTTGTTTGTCTTGCAGCTAGTCCGACGCACGACAGCACCACCAGCAACGCTGCACCTCCACGGTTGCTACTCTACAATCCGTGAGCCATGCATGCGCCATTGCGCAACTGCAGCCCCGGTAGCACCTCCACGTGAAAGCTCCATCACCATGAAGCAACCTCCTCCGCACTTCGCCAGCTGCCTAGCACTAACGCACACGAAGCCGTCGCCACCACCTTACCTCCACGATGCACCTTTGCCCAGTCCATCCATTGCCGCAACAAATCCAACAACTCACTGCCTCTGCACAACCCACATGCATGGCCAAGAACCATAGTGCACCTCGTCCCACTGAAGCTCCATGCACAACGCAGCTGCACCTTTCCACCAGCCGTGAACCACCTTGCCTGCAGCGAACTCCTCTTCCAAGTGAAAACATCCGATGCACTGCACCGCATACACAACAACACAACCATGAGCCAGCAGTGAGTTCCTCCTCTGTTTTTCTACCCTAAAACAGAGTATTTCATTTTCCTCCGTGAGCCGCTGCGCCTTCCGTGAGCTGCTCCACCTTCTATCCCGTGATACGTGGTGACGACATCTCTAACTCAAGAACCACCCAGTTGTCCATGAGCTCCACCGTCCGTAGCCCCACGTTGCATGCATGAAGTGGAAACTCCTCTCGGGCTCGCCACTGTTGCCAAAACAATTAGCTCTTAGTTTATCTCCCTACGTAAACTGATGTAGAGGATCCGAATCAGATGGTGCTGAGTTGTTTGCACGTTGAGTGCACTGAAATACCTTGAAGTGACAGATCAGCATAAAGAGAGCAGAAATCGTGCTCTCTCCCTGATTGGGGCTGTTTTGGGCACGTTTCAATATTTTAGCCATAACTTTGGCCATGAGTATCAGAATCGTACATATAATCCCAATTCGGAAAGCTTCTTTCGGCGCGCATGTCGTGGGCACCAAGCTATGCTTGGTCATTTATTTTTCCTTGCACCTTTGATTTTTGTTTATTTAAATTACTATCATTTATTTTTCTTGCACTTTTAATTTCGCTGTTTAAATTAATGTCATTTATTTTTGTTACTCCATTAAATTTCAGTGTATTATTTCAGCAATTTTAATTTACTTTCTTGCATTTTAATTCCATACTTTTTATCGCTGCACTCAAATCCAACAGACATGAATCTAGTTCACGACTAATAAATTTTCATTTTCATTGCATTTATTGTACATATCACCACTTTTATTTTTTATTTTCTCTTTATAAATATTTTTACCATTTCACATGAGTTTGATTTTTAAGCACTTTCCTAAGGAGACGATCTAGAAATTTAATCATAATTATTACGCGACACTCTCCTGCACTTGGGATAACCTTTGTATTGCTCATTTTTTAATGACCCAAGTTTTTGGCTCCCTTGTCGGGAAATAGTTGCTTGGCCTAAATTTAAACTCGTGATTTTTATTTTCATTTTTTTATTCGTTGTCCTTC
This sequence comes from Pterocarya stenoptera, assembly GCA_003123785.1. Lineage (NCBI taxonomy): Eukaryota > Viridiplantae > Streptophyta > Magnoliopsida > Fagales > Juglandaceae > Pterocarya > Pterocarya stenoptera. The sequence continues at coordinate 139,156 of QEOT01002105.1, forward strand.
TTATTATAAAAAAAAAAATCACCTACTACTCAGTCGCTTGAATCTTCTCTTTATTATTTGGACTGATGTTTCATGTCTTGAGTGAGAGGTAGTTCAAATAGATTGCGTAGAGTTGCATCAAGTACTGAAAGTAGTTTACACAGCTTAAAGGACAAAGCAAAAAATGTGGTTTAATTATTTGAGGTCTAATTCTATTTCTAGCTGGTCTGATATGCAACGTGAATTTTTATAGAAATTCTTCCCTTTTCAGAGAACTCAGTTGATATAAGAGAAAATTAGCTACTTCAATCAAAGATCTGACGAAACTTTCCAGAATAGCTGGAAAAGATTTAAGAATTTGATGAACATTTGCCCACATCACAGTTTTGAATCCTGCAGGCTGGAGAATTATTTTTACACCGGTCTCAATCCAGAATGAAAGCAATTTGTCCAAACCATGTGCAACAGAGAATTCTTTAGCAAGGAACCTAATGAAGCACTATTATTTTTTGACTTTCTTGCCAAGAGTGCCCAACAATAGAACACTCGGACTGATCGAGTTTCATCGACCGCACAGCCACTGAGGGCTATTGTTGGTGGAGGCAAATATGAGCTAAAAGAGGACACCGATGTTGAAGCCCGAATAGCTGCATTAACGAAAAGATTGGAGGTCATGGAAATGGAAAAAGTAAAGGCCATGAAAGCTGTAGAGGCGTGTTTTTTATGCACTGATTCCAACCACAAGACTCAATACTGCCTAATCATGGTAGTATTTCAGGAGAATGGGTATGAGCAGATGCAATCAGCTAACTGGGTCAACAAAGCACAAAATCAACCTTCCTTAAATACACATAATCCTGGGTGAAGCTATCACCCAAATGTTTCATGGAGGAATGATCAGCCTTGCCGATCTCCACCATCTTCTCAGCAGCCATTTCATCAGGTTATTCCCCACCTCCAGCAGCAACCATATCAGACTCCTCAGAGCTATCCTTTTGCAGCACCTCCAGGATTTCAGGCACAGAGTTCACAGCTTCAATCATTTACAAAGAAGTCTCTAGACAACAGTATGGCACAGATGGCCAATACGCTTAAGCAATTCATGTAGATCCAGGTCACCACAAATAATCAAAACACTCAGGCCATAAATAAATTGCGAGGCATCATAAATAAGATGAATACAACACTGAGAACTCTGGAGAAAGGGAAGTTTCTGGCACAATCTTAACCTAATCTTCAAGTGTAACGGCAACAATCACATGTACATAATGTCTCAGGGGATGTTATTGAGATAGCAAAGGGGCCATTCTTAATTTGAGAAATGGAAAGGAAGTCCCCCAACCGAAAATGACCATGGATAGACAAGAAGCTGCCTTTACACTTGAAGATGTAACAGAGCCTGAAGAAGATGAAAAAGAACCAAAGGTGATAAGACTGGAGTCGAAGAAGCTAGAAATTGCATAGGCTAAAACAAGTAGCAGGTACCAACCTATGGTTCCCTATCCTTAGAGATTGGCAGCTGGCCAAAAGAATAAATACCACACTGAAATCCATGAAATCTTCAAACAAGTGAAGATTAATAGTCCACTATTGGAAGCCATATAACAAGTTCCTTCATATGCAAAATTTTTGAAGGACTTATGCACATTGAAGAGGAAGCTTAATGTAAAAAAGAAAGCTTTCCTAATAGAGCATGTCAGTGCATTGATAATGAATGAGACTCCTAAGAAGTTTGGTGATCCCAGCTCTCCCAACATTTCCATTATGATCGGTGAGTTACTCATTGGGAGAGCTTTACTTGATTTGGGGAGTAGTGTGAACTTGCTATTGTTCTCAGTATATGAGTAGTTGGGATTGGGGGAGTTGAGAAAGACCTCCATCATGCTACAGTTGGCTCAAGCAAGATGGAAGGAGAACGTCAAGCAGTGTAATACTACAATTCCAACTATCTTCTGTGGCATTCATACAGTAAAAATGGCAATTCCATTTAGTAAGGCACCAAGTGAACAAAGGGGAATTGTAGAGTGGAAGCGAAACGTCAAGCAGTGCAAAAGAAAATATACTCGACTATAAAATGAAAGCCAATGTTGGATTGCTCTTCTGATTCCATACTGCCGTCCTCTCTTCATTTTTGGATTTCCATTTTTCGCTTCTACCTTTTCTACTCCTTCTCCTTCCATGGCGTCCAATACTAGTGGTTATTTTCACGGCGGTGCTGACCCTTACCGATCAAGGTGCTTTGATTTCCACTTGATGCTTCTCTACTTTCAAAATTTTGGGTCTGATTATTTTGCAAGAACTGACAGTCATATTGATGGGTTTTCATTTTTTTTTTAATTGGATGATTATTGTTAACGATGACTATGTTTGTAAAAGTGTTCTGCATTTTTGGGTTTGCAGAGAGGGCCTTAGCATGATGTTGTATAGAAGGAGCCTGTATATCTACCAATTTCTTTTTTCATTTTCCTGGAAAGGGTGTCACGAATACATGAGGGTGGTGAAATGTGGGGAAGTATGTGGGCTGAGAGGGAAGGAGAGACGAAACTCACTGTGAGACCATGCAACGAACTAGGGGTTCTGAAAACTCTTTGGCGGTGGTTTCTGTGGGATCCCGACGTGGTGAGGTCTCATTGATGGTGGCTTGCAGCAGTTCAAGGTGGAGAAGGCTTGTGCTCTATTTTCGGGAGTTAGGAACAGAGGTTTCATAAGCTAAAAACAAACTAAAGTGCAAGAATTTCGGAATAACTTCTTCCTACGCATGCAACAAATAACCAAACCATGTAAGTTCAATCAACCAACGTCAATAGAAAAGAATTCATGAAATAGTGTACCCAAAGACATTAGAGAAATAAAAGAAAAATAAAAATTGTCATCAATGAATACAGAAATTGGATGTAACCAAGTTCTTGATATGGCTATGGTAGCAAAACCTCCAACACATGAACAACCATGACCCTCCAATACATGACCCATAAAGAAAGATAAAAAAACCAGTAGAGAGAAAGCAAAACCTCCTTATTCAAAAGAAAGACCCTCTCGCTACCGTAGGAGACAATTGACTTTGAGGTCCAGTCCAAGTGCTTCTTCTTGCCCATCAAAGAAGGAGGATGTGTGTTCTGAGGGAAGTGAAGGAGGGTTAGAAAGAAAGTGTTTGGCAGAGTGAATGAGGTCAAAACCACCCGGGGACAAAGATCTTCGTTAGCTAACTGTTTTTAACCAACCTTTCGGATCTAAGATAGTGTCTTGGATGAACAAACATAAAATACTATGGTTTTTTTTTTAGTACATGTAGATATTATTTCTGAGAATTTTCAGATGACACCCCCGCGACACTACACCCGAACCTAAAGAGAAGTGAGAAGTGAGAATCCAACCCTCTCCACATAAATCCAAAAGATACCAAACATGGTGCATGATTTTCTTATAGAAGATATATTCTTCTATCCTCTCTCTGTGGCCAAGCCTGAGGGTTCCCTTAAATTTGAATGATCTGTCAGTCCAAGACTCCAAATGCTCTGATGTTGTCACATCTTTCCCGTTAAGCTCTATGCAAACTCTCTCAGGTACGGGTTCATGTTTGGTCGAGAGTTTGCCTTCAAGGAGCTCGGCGACTTGACTGAAAACACTGATTCTGCTACTTCTTTTCCTTTGCTTGAAAAACAGATTGACTGGTGCATAGCATAGAAATTGCATACAGCTCCTTTAGCTCGCATTGTCTTATTAAATCCCAAAACTTAGTCACCGACATACAAATTACCAACTCCCCTCTCTTTCTCTCCCTCAAAGTCACCAATTTTCGTCACATTTTGACATGGGTATGTGAAGTCTTTGAGTTTGATTGAGGATTATTGGTGTCTTCCAAGGCTTCTTTTGGGTTAACCTTTACAAAGGTGGATCTGGGTGTGGTAGAATGCGGATGTTATATGCAATTTCTCTCCAAATCTGTGTCTAGGATACTATAATCTTATCTGGGTGTTGGTGATTTCGACGACAAATGCGGTGTGAATGCATATATTAAATAGAAATAGATTTATGAGTTGAATAATTTGAAGTTAAACTAATCGTTTCATCTTCTATTTATACACACTATTTTCTAGATATGCATTTGAATTTTAAGATATATCCAGTATATATATTCTTTTCAAGATATGAGAAATCGAAAAAACTAATGTGAAAGAGATCTACCATTGGTACATATTGTTTTGGATTCTTCAATAAATAGAAATAGTTTTAAGTTTGTGACTATTTCTTTTCCTCAGTAAAATTAAAAATGGAAAATGCTAAACTAGCACGTCGGAGAAGACGTGTAACACCCCGGTTTTTATGTGCTTTTTATTGAAGGGCTTTTTAATTTAATATTTGTTTTTGGAGCCGTTTAATTTAATTTCAACGTGTTTACGCGTGATTAGTTTAATATGCTTTTATGATTTTAATTAGTGTTCTACAATTAAATTGCCTTTTATTTTAAAGTATGTTTATTACTGGAGTTTAATATTTTATTTTAATTAGTTTTGAGTTTGTTTTGATTTATTTAATTTACTGTTTTAAATATAGTTTTTTTGAGGATCAGTTGTGACCCAAAAGTTGTGAGGATTTGACCTCATTTCTTTTCCCCATATTTTCTTTTCCTCTTCTTTTCTTTTTCCCTCTTTTTCTTCCGGATTTCCTCTCTCCCGCTCATATCTTCTCTCTCCCAGCTCACACGTACTCTCTCTCTCCTCTCTCACGTCCGATCGGTCTTCAACTTGCCGTTGCCGGCCGCCGTGGTCGACACCACCGGTGCCGTTCGGTCCCTCAGCCACCGGCGACCTCACCCATAAATTTTCAGGCCGGCTAACGCCGCCGTTAGCCGCCAGTAGCCGTGCGAAGCCGCGAGCTTCTCCTCGCCGTTCTGCCGCCGTCCGGCCACCATTGGCCACCATCTTTTCACAACTTCATCACCGGCACCTTGCCGTCCTAAACGACCCATTTTTGGCCCCGATCCGTCGCCAGAGCCACCCCTACGAACACCCTCTCCGATTTGTACTTCGTGGCCTTAAATCTCCGTTTCGGCCGCCACCCACGGCCAACTTTCGATACCATTAGCTTCACCAACCTCATTAGGCCCTACCTTATCAATTTCAAGTCTTCGTTTGACTCTGTTGGAATTTGGATTTACAGTGTATTCGGCCACAATGTTTTTACACTGTGGAGTTGCTGTTTTGGTGCTTCCAGTTCCTCCGTGATCCTCCTAAATTATTATCAAGCGCTGTGAATATTTCTCCAAAAGACTTTTAAGACTTTAATATATTTTTGCACTAACCTGTTTTATAAACTGTGTATTGGTTATCTGGTTGTACTGATAACTGTTGGTTGTTGGTAATTTGTTGCTTTCATGGCATTGTGCACGCATGTGCGGGTGTGTGTTTTGAGAAATTGTATTTAAGGCTTTTCGGGTGCGTGTGTATCACCCCCAAGTCGAGATGGGATATTATCTCGGTAGAGCTCCTCTGGACACTCGGAAGCGGAATATACTGAGTGTCGTCCCCTGGGGCTTTTGCCCAGGACTTGGACGGGATGGTAGCGCTCTCAATCCGACTCCGTGACTCCTCGGGCTGGCGGGGGTCAGAGGATCCCTGGCTATGTACGCGGTGGACGTGGAACTAGGCATCACTCATGTATCACTTGCACGGCCGTTACCCGTGGGGTGAAGATGGGAAGCCAGAGTATGTGGATGGTCCCTAGGGGAGGCCGTGGTGCATACCGTTAAAATTGGAATTAATGGAATTATTCCTGGTTTTAGTTTTGTGCCAAATGGTTTTTTTGGCGTGTGTGGAAAAATTGTGATTTTCGAGAAATGGTGTTTTCTCAGGTTTTATGCTTGGGTCATCATGTGCATGCATAGCGTTAGTTGTTTTAATATATTTATTGTCTTGGAGCTTTTTGGGTTTTACTTACCTGCGGTACCATCTTTTTGGTACTGT